>CBVK0101069910.1:0-18736 GCA_900067695.1 Picea abies
TATTTATACTTTATGATTTTGAATATTCATCTATGTGTGAGATGCCAATCCAAAATATAATTTGCTAATGAATCAGTAATGATATTAAGTTATCTCGATATGTGTTGATATTCTATGCAAATAAAAGACCCCCTGAGAAGGAAAACTCTCAAATCAAGACGTAGCAATATTGGATTGCGAACAACATAAACGCGATTAAGTTGACAAACCACGAGTTGGGAATCAAGACTAATGATTATTTGATATATGTTAAGAGAGGCGACCTTGATCAAAATTTAAATTATGGCATGATATTTATCAACATTATTGGTTGTAGGTCCAAGACATATCCCTCCTGAATTTACCAACTCTCAGGAATGGTAAATATTCCAAGCCGCAGAAGCTAAGTTCTGGGTATGTCGTCTAGCACCATCTGCAAATACAAAATATTTGGGGAAAGATGTTGGCATCTAGACATTCAAGCACAAAGCAGGGTATAAGCAGCTAAAGATGAAACAAAACCCTTACACGCAAAAGTAAAGACACACCAAACCAAATCATATGGTACAATAAAGTACAAAGCACACATGCAAGAGTTTCTAAGCATAGTAATTCCTCAGATAGAGCCCGTTAGGAGGCTCATTGAGAGGGATTCCATCATAGTCGACTAACTCGTAGGCACCTCTGTGTACCACACATTTTACGATGTAGGTTCCATGCCACATAGGTTCTAGTTTTCCTGCTCCAAGTTTATCATGGTCTTGGTCGTAGGCCAGGACTAGATCTCCTTCTGCAAAAACATGATGTCGGATAGACTTGTCATATTGAGTTTCGATACATTTTTTATATGTCTCATTAATGAGAGAAGCATCATGATGGGTCTCATCCAACTTCGTTAGATATAGGAAATGTTCCTCTTCGGCAGAGGTGTTGGGCAACAATTCTACGACTAGTTTCAAAGATGGAATTTCACACTCAATTGGAAACACCTCTTGTAACTCATATACCAGCTGGAAAGGTGTGAAACCAGTGGCAGTTTTAACATAAGTCTAATAGGCCTAGAGTGATGAGAAGAGTTGTAAATTCCAACTGGTTTTTTTCACTCCCACCATGCGTTGAAGCATGGTTTTCAAGACTTTGTTGATGGCTTCAACTTGTCCATTGGCTTGGGGATAATATGGGGATGAGTTTTCATGTCGAAAACCTAATTTGGTATGCAACTCACTCATTATCTGATTTTGGAAATGAGATTTTTGATCGGTTACAATAGCTCATGGGACTCTAAATCTAGTGATGATGTGATTAAATACGAAAAGAGTAGCAGTTTAGCCATCGTTTAAGAATGTAGGCATAGCCTAAACCCATTTAGTAAAATAATCTATTGTGACGATAATATAACCATGCCCCCAAGCTGAGGTAGGCTTACATTGCATGAAATCGATGCCATATTTGGCAAAGGGGTTGTTGGTGATGATTGGATGTAGTGGAGCAGGGTGGGTAGATGATTTCTTGTGAAAGATATGTCAGGGTGGGAATTTTTTGACGGCCTCGATACAATATTTAAAAATGGAGGGCCAAAAACATCTTGTATGTAATATCTTCTGGGATGTAGCCATCCCAAAGAGATGAACGCCACAAGATCCTAAATGAAATTCATATAAGACATGCTCAGCCTCTTCACAGGTGATACAATGTTGTAGAATAATATCGATACCGTGTCGATATAATGTGTCGCCAACAATAAGTTAATATTTTGAATGATGTCGAATGCGACGTCAGTCGTCATGCAAAATATCTGAGCGGAAGCGTTGGGTTTGGATATATAAGAGAATGTATCTATACCATGGATCATTTGTACTGATAAGGAATGGTGACTCATCTGCCATGGAATCACTAGGATCGATATCCTCGTTAGTATGGGAAAGATCACAAATCAACTCCGCAAAAACCAATGACTTCTTGGCTTTAGATTTTATAAACTCGAGATCTAATTCCTGAAGAATGATGATCCATTTTGAATATTTTCCCCCAAGTACTTGAGGAGTAAATATGTGGTACATGGGGTTCAAGTTAGCAATAACCGTAGTAGTGCGAAGTAAGATTTATTATCGAAATATTTGGACAGTGATGATTGTTTCCAAAGAAAACTTCTCAACATGTGAATATTGAAGTTTGGGGTCAGAAAGACTCTTACTTAAATAGTAAATCACATGTTCTATATCGTCATCATCCTCTTGAACTAACACCATGGAAATAGTGGAAGCGGAGGGAGCTAAATAAAGGATATAATCTCTCACGTAGTTAGGGGGGTGTATCAATGGTGTAAGCGTTAAAGCATGTTTGAGAGAGTCTAATGAGAGTTGATCAAGTTCATCCCAGATGAAAGGGACATCCTTCTACAACAACCTCATGAATCCTTTCATGATTTATGCGTAATTGCAGATGAAATGACATAGAAATTTTTCCTTCCCTTGCAAACTTTGGAGTTGGGTAATGTTGTTGGGAGGAGGTAAAGCCAGGATAACTTTCACTTTTAAGGGATCCACCCTAATCCCATATTTGGAGACTAAGAAACCTAGGAGCCTCCCTCATTCGATAGTAAAAATGCATTTGTGGGGATTCAATGATATGTTATAATGCTGAAATCTAAGAAAAATCTCTCTCAGATGCTTAATATGATATTTGCATTGAGCCGAATGAGTTGGCAAGTCATCAAGGTAGGGTTCAACAATATGATTGATATTGTGGAAAGCGTACAACAAAGCCCACTGAAAAGTGGCGGCAACATTTTTAACGTCGAAGGGTAACTTGTGATAAGAGAAGGTTCCCCATGGGCAGATGAAGGTTGTCTTATGTTGATCAGCTAGTAAAATATATATCTGGTTATAGCCTGAGAAGCCATCCATAAAAGAGAAGATTATGCTTCTGACGCAATTATCGATAATTTGGTCGATGAAGGGTGTAGGGTAATTGTCTTTCAGACAAGACTTATTAAGATCCCTATAGTCAACACAAACTCAAATCATCCCTTGTTTCTTTGCGATCAAGATGATGTTAGAAACCCATTCGGTCAAAGGTATGGGGTAAATGAAACCATATTTCAATAATGTTTCTACTTATGCTTTTATTGCCATAGTTTTATTAGGATGAACAGGGTGAAGATTCTATCGTACAAGTTTTGCTTCATGATACGTTTTAATTTCATGCAGAATGATCGAAGGATCAATACCTAGCATTTCTTCGTAGCTCCAAGAAAAAATGTCATGGAATTCTTTAAATAAGGTGGTGTAGTCTTGAATTTCTTTAGTTGAATAGTTCACGCCTAATTTTATATGTTCCATGACACCCTCTTTTTATGATATGTCTATGATGATGGATTCTTATATATTTCCTAAATTTCCCTTGGAAATAGTATCTTGAGTGAGTATCATAGATTGAGGATTATCGACAATATCAAATTGAAAAATAGATTGAATATTTTCCTTGATTTCATCCAAACTCAGAATAAAGGATGAGTGATGGTGGTTATCATTCCACGGCGACTCTTTAATATTAAGAATTTCCATAATAGATTCATCGGATGGAAAAATATGTAGGATTTAATCAAAGGTCGATGATAAGGAATTCAACCAAGATGGTAGTGAATAAGAATTGGACACCACCAGATGTTGGTCGTCGGGTGAAGGAGAGGTGGATTGAATGGCATAATATTTCGCCTCTGCTGGGCTAAGAGACATACTATCACCTAGCGTATCAAACTCTAAAGGACTAGGTACGATCCAAGGATCAAATGATTCGAGGTATTGATGTGGTCGAAATCATATTTATCATTGTGATATGCTACGAAGTTTGAGGAACAAGAGCGGGAAAAGTTCCCATGAGTAAAGAATATTTTAGTAGACCCACCCCTACACTTTCATAAGTAATCATTGAGTCCCCAAAAATGGAATATAGTCAGTTGTTTGGCTACGAGCATTAGGTGTACAGTAATATAATTGATCGATGGTAACTATTTTTCCTTGATGAGGAAACTGGACACATCGAAAAACTAAAAATTCTACAATAGTCATAGCATAAAACCAATTTCTTCCAAGCAGTAAGTTATAATCTAAAGGAGCATCGACTACTTAACATCAACGGAAAAAAAATTTACCCCTAGTTGAACGGCTAATGATTGCAATAGTCCATAAGATATGAAACCTCGTCCATCAAATGATTTCAACATAGTAGGAGGTTGATTGAGGCCTTGTGATTTAAGAACTTTCCAACTAGATAAGGACATGACACAGGTCAATGCTCCTTCATCCAATATAGTGTGATGGATGTGTTTATTGTGAACAACAACTTCAATTTGAAACACAAGTTGGTGAGAGAGCCTCGATTTATAATCATCCAAGTTAAATGTGATAGTATTGGATGAGTCAAGATCTACAGCTCCAATGGTTGCCAAGAGAGTCTTGTGTTGACTAGGGTAGTTTTGCAGAACTTCAAGCGTCGACATTGCACAATGTGCTTAGGCCAAATATTCAACTATGTTGTAGTTCTGGGAAACACGAGAGTTGGGATTAAAGGTCGACTTTTGAATAGTACTCTTGGGATGATGTAATATAGAGTCAAAGTTTGGTTTTTCAATCTGGAGAGGTCCAGATGGAGGGGTAACAGAAGTGGAAGGTGGATCGGTCATGATTCCATTAGTTACACTTTGTTTACCATTTTTCCATAGAGGTGTTTCATATGTTTTAGTCCTACTAGTCAAATCTACACCATTGAACATGTAAATATGTGCACTTGAGGAAGGATCCTTTTTAGGAGGAGGACCTAGGTTTCCTCCTTGCGGAGGTGCAATATTTTTCACAACCATTGACTGTCGTTCTGGAAAAGGATGTGTAAAAACAACGGGTTGGGGATTTTCTTTGAGGAATTTTGATACTTCATCTTGATGAGGACAGTCTCTTGTGTAATGATCTTCAACACATATGAGACAGGGAAATTTCGGTTTTCTTTGTTGTTTCTTCTCAGCAACAAGTGGTCGTGTTTGTTTTTTTGTGTTTTCTGTTTGATTTTTTTTTTCTGTGATTTATTCTTACTCTTCTTTTCCCCCCAGATTACGGTGGTGAAGCAGATTGAACTGCATTTACTTCAAAAACTTTAGTTGGGGAGGAATTATATGGGATAGAAGCTTGCACCATAGTCGGGGTAGATACTGAGTGATTTGTAGTCCTATTCGACTATGGGGTAGATTGATTTTTGACATAACCAATAACACCGTCAGAATGAGCGACATATGATGGTTTGGATGGATTAGTTGACGTACGGGGAGAATTTGGGATTAGTTCATATAAAGTACGATATTGGGAATAAACCAAAAATAGATATTGGGTGCGAGCAATAGCTTCTTCTTCTGTAACTACGCCTCCCATTGCCACATCAAAAGAAATGGGTGGTAACATGGATTTTGTGAACCATTTTTCCAACAACTGGTCAAGAATGGTATCTTTGATCAACCATCGTCTTCGTCTCCACTCATGAATATTATCATAAATGTGTATGGAGGTGGTTTGGCGAATGGAGGTCAAAAGTTCCCTTTTGGTTTCGTATCTAATTGGCAGTTGAACATGGGTGAGGAAAGCCATTGCAAGTGAATTAAAATTTTGAAAAGATCCACATTGTAATACAATGTACCATTTTGTTGCGGAGCCCGTAAGAGTATGTTGGAAAAGATGCAGTTGAATATCCATCAATGAGTTAGATTAACACCAAAGGTGAAATGTCATGACATGGTTATTCGGATCTTCTCCAGGTTTACCGTCAAATTTTGGGATATTCGATGGCAACCTGGAAAGAATTATTGGTCATAAAGGAGAATGCAATATGGGATCATTTGTCAATCTCAACCGGTCTGGAAGATCTAAAGTAGCCAGAAAAGGTAATTATCAATTACTTTGAGGATGATATTGGTGAGGCATGGGAACACCAGTAGGACCCTAAATAAGATGTTGTGGGAACTTGTATCCATAAGGTCCTCCCATATATGGTTGTTGAGGATTTTGGCTAGTAAAAGAGGGATTCGTTTGTCGAGGTACTTGTGTAAAAGATGAGGGAAAACCAAATTGACCCTGAGGAGGGTAACTAGTTGGACCCTGAGGAGGATAAATAGTTGGACCCTGAGGAGGATAGGTAGTGTGACCTGGAGGGTAACCAGTTTGACCCTTAGTAGTTATTGTGGCCGCAACAACCCACCTTTACTTTTGCCTATACAAGCGAAAGGAAAGGGCCCTCCTACTAAAATTTCAACCCTATTTCCTAATCATGTATCGCTTGAACCTAATGTTATCCCTTTGCCTACTTTGAAGGAGTTGGGGGTTTTATCTCGGTGGATGATTGTCTTTGATGGGTGTTGACTATTCCTCCCAATATGATGATTTCATGTCTTCATAATGCTTATTGGAAGGTTATATTTGTTGATATTTCTATGATGGACTTGAAACGTTGTCTTGAGACCTTTTGTGGATTTCAAAGTGCTTGATGATGCTATTTGATCGCACGGCTTGATGTTCTATTTCACGTCTTGGATGAGGTTGTGGATGCTTATTTGTTGATTGCCTAATTCAAAATTTTCATCCTATTTCTAACATGTTATGTTGCATGACTTCATACTATGTGCTCTCACATATGGATCCTACTCTTCTATTTCGAACTAGCATATGTAATATTAATACACTCACCTACAATCATCACACTATTTTTCAATAATCCTAACACTCTCTCATAAGTTGGTTTATAGGAAGGGAATATATTGTTTATTGTATTAGCTAGTCTTCCTTGATTTCATGGTTGAACTCATTCTTTTGTTTTGCAAGAGAAGGTTTGAAAAGCCACTTTGTTTACATGACTGCTCCATCATTGAGAGGCTTGTGGGAAATCTATTGATCCTTTTCTAGAACCTTGAATTTTATCCTTACCAAGATTCCCCTTTTCCTCTTTCCCTGAGGTCCTTAACTTCCAAGGCTATTGGATCCACCTTTCCTACAGACCTGTCCCCAAGCCTCTTCAGATTGATCTCTATGAGATTCTTCTTTTGGAATTCCCTCTCTCCCGAAACCTACGCCCAAGGCCTATTGGGATTTATCCTTATTTTCCTCTATTATTTCCTCTAACCAAATCTCATAGTTGGATTTTTCCCATCAAGAGCATTCCAACGAATGTAACCATTCTTAAATCCTAGTTTCGTATTGAAAGTTATGGCCTCCTAAATTTTCCAAATACAAATCTCACCTTTTCTTCCCACTCCCATGTGGCATCCATGTGGCTCACACTCTCCTCTGTCATCTAACATGGCGCTAACGTTGATGTGGCACCCACCACCTATCCTCATCATGGTTGAGATTTTCCCTGACTCTTCTTCCCAACCTTCCAATCACATACTTCGACAATGATGTTGGAAGTTCATCATCCTTGGCATTCACACTCTTCATTGTCAGAGTCCTTATCCATCGCAGTACATCTACTCCTAATATCCCAACTCAATCTGATGTCCCTCTCCTGATGAATGGCTGGGATTGCATTTCACTAACTACTCGATTGACGACCTTCATTTATTCTTGGATTTGATGGCCTTACGGCTACAGTACCCACAATACAAATATTTATTTATGTTTCTCAGTTAGGAAATGTTCCTTTTCTGCCTCAAATTGTATCCTTGTCTTCTTCTTTCACATACCAATGTTGTTCGCAGTTGAATTCTTTAGTGAACTACACAAGATATTTTGAAGGTAAGCCCCTTTTCCTTCCAAGAAACAAACATAGGAACCATGGGATTATTACTTTGCAAAGTTTCAAAAGCTTAAAACTCAAGAATATTGCTAAAGCGAATCCCTCTTGAGTCATTGATATTTTCCATGAGTGAACGGTCGGATATTTTTCGTGCAACAGTATTTGGGTTATAACTTTTGATGGTCAGAGTTAACACTCTGAACGATCTCCTTCAGACTTTGAATGAATTTTAATCATGGTCGTTGATCATCACTAAAAGGATGATACAAATATTTCACATGCAAAACGGAGCTATGAGGTAATATTCCTTGATACCTCTTGTCGATACCATGAAACTTTACAAATTTTCTGGATGTTGAATGATTAGCTCCGATTACACGTCATCACTTTTTTCGTGCTTTAACCTTCAGCATGAGAATCGAAGAAGGAATATTCTTCGATTATTTTCTTCGATATATTTGCACTGGCGCGTTGGAACAAGCCATGAAATGGCTCTTCCGATGGACTATGGGGATTGATTCTAGATCTATTGAATGATTAGATCTCACTCTCGGAGTTGATGAATCAGGATGGGAATGCGCTAGTAGTTAGAAAGACTCTGATGTGAAGTTATGAACACAAAAACTCTACTCTTATCAAGGTCCGATGGACACTTGAATAGAACCATTGATCTCGTGGGTTTTCTTTGCAAGTTCAAGAAGTAATGGTCCAGATTAACCCACGGGCCTAGTTAATGGTTGTTTAATGAGAAATTTTAAACAACCATAACTTTTGCTAAAGATGTCAGAATGAGGCCCGTGATACCTCCTTGGAAAGATATCGAACAGAGGAGTGCAATGGTATGGGTCTCTAAGCCAAAAAAATGATATAAAACACCAGAACATATAGAAAATCAATAACCTTAGATTTGGGGTGGGAAATGGCCATACCAACTTCAAGCAATCATATCTGGGGCTATGAATAACGAAATAAAGCCCAGGATAGATAAATAGAAATCTAGAGAATAGAAGAACAAGATGGCAAAGAAAATATGGGAAGAATGAGAGTGTAAATTGATCAAAAATGAAAAACACATACCTAACCTGAATTCAGATGAAGAACCGGACATGAAAACTTCAAACAATCGTATCTTGAGATACTGACAATGAAATTTAGCTAGAAATAGATCAACATAAAGATGAGATAGAAGAGAACATGAAAAACTGATATCAGTCAGCATATCAGAGCCAAAAACGCCAAGAACAACACAAGAAATTCAGAAAACGACCCAATAGGCAAAGTGAATAATAAATTTAAATAGATATCTTGGTAAACTATCATAGGGAGAATTTAACCACCCAAGAGTCTCTTCGGGTCCCATTTGTAACTCCCACATCTACATTTTCAAAATTCCAGAGAAATTTGAAATATAAAAAAGACAAAATTAGGGAAAAATGAAACGAATGGTCATGAGAACTAAAGAGTCTCTCTCTTGTTCTATAAAAGGGAGCTAGTTTAATGTATCGGGACTTTTTCCCTTTATAACCAAAGATGGTACTTTTGCTTCTGAGTAATAAAGAGTAGGAGGCATTTTGAAGTCATAATTGTATGCAAGTGCTTGTGGGACTATTATACACCTTTATTTGTGTTTTACATTTTCTGGGTATTTGATCATATTAACTATTTTTGTTCTTGGTATCTAGAATCATTTAGTATTGTGATTTATTATGGGTGGAGGATTTATGTTAAATATTTCATTTTCAACTATTTGAGATTATTTCTGCAATATTATTGTGCTAACATGTCTGGGCTGTCATGGATTGTTTTTTTTTTTAGATATTACCTTTCACTGTACTCGTCTATTAGCTTTGCTCTTGGGATAGGTTAGAATTAGTTAGATTAGATCAGTTAGTTTTTAGTTAGATTAGCATTAGAATTAGTTAGAACGCTTTGGGGGGGATTCTGTTGTCTTTCCCTTTTTTATTCTTTTAATTATGAGCGGTAGAGAGGCCCATAAACTCATGGGAAACACTACCCCAAACAATAGTAGGTCTGATTGGAACCTTCCATCGGGTGTTCGCCCTCATCTAATTGAACATGTCATTCTGGCCCGTCAACAAAAATGGTGCTAGAAGGAGGGCCAAATGACAAGTTGAGCCTGTGGAGTCATTTGCATTGATTGTTTGTTTTATTTTACTAATGGCCCCATCCCATATCCCTTTATGGAGGTGTTTTCTTGGTATTATACCTCCAAAACCTCCTAGAAATATTTTACATTTCTTGTCACAACTTATATTTGATGGCAAGGGTGAAATCTATGCATCTAGACATGCTTTTAATTTTTGGAAATTTTGTGGTTCTCACAATATTATTGATAGAAATATCATTTGTAGGTTATGCACCCTCACCTTTGCAAGACAGGTCAAGATTGGTGCGAGACCTTTCCGATTGCCTCTATTCACACATGGGAACAATTTATGCATGAAATTTTGCATTCTTTTTAGAGTTATTGTTATGATATTTTATTTATATTTCAATGCATTTTTTGAGTTGTTTTAGGCCCTTTAAGAACCCAAAACCTTACTAGGGTGGCGCTCCCCTAAGGTATCGGGGGGCGGGCACCATCCCAAATCTTGGTGCCATGGTGCTTGTGTATAGGGTGCATTGGCACTCTAAAATAGTCTATAGGGGGCACCAGGCACAAAACAAAAACAATTCCTTGCCTTTTATCCTATTAAAAAGCTTTATTTTGACTTGGGGTTTTGACTAATGATCTTTAATGATGTTTTGCAGAGATTTAAAAGCCAAAATGCTCGAGTATAAGGAAAGAGAGCATGAAAATGATCATATGGCCACATTGCATGACCCTCAAGCAATGGAAGTGCTATGAAATTGCAGTTTACTGAAATTTTTCAAGATACAAAACATGCAGAAAGAGATACTTCTCTTAGAGAATCTGATTGGGTTATGGGATGTTGATGAGAAGTATTTTCGAGTGGGATCTCAACTTTTAGATATTGAAATTGAGGATGTATAATTTTTTATGGGGCTCTCTAAAAGAGGGGCACCCGTCATCTTATCCGGGCATCGGGCCACACCCTTGCAAAGGGATGACTATATAGCACAGTTCTATTTACCGGGATCCCACAAGGAAAGTTGCAGGATTGCAATTAAGGATGTGAGAGATCTTCCATTATGAGATATCCTATTCACCATCACCAAACTAGTAGGAAGTATCAGTCCTCACTTGGCTTCCAAATCACATATGGCATCCACAGTTGAGTGTCTTGGGCCGAAGATCTTCAATTGGTGTGCAGGATTTCTAGCAAATGTCAAAGATCAGATTACCATATGTAGAATAGGGAAGTAGAAACAATTTGGGTATAGATCATTCTTGGTATCGTTCTTCCTGGGACAAGTACCTTTGATGTAGGCTCATATTTCTTTGATAGAGCATCATGTATCTGAGCCCAGGATGGAAAGGTGGATAAGCCTTTCACCTCTGTTAGGAAACGAACCCTCCTCTTTTTCTTTTACTGTCGATTTATTCGCATGGTGGAGGAGGCATATTATGATGGTGGAGGGCTACCCTTATTCTAGGATGGACTTCAGAGGTAGTGCATATTTAGTGCTCCCTGAAGGGATTTTTTATTTTTTATTTAGTGCAGAAAAGTGTTTTTGATTTTTTATGATATATGTATTTTTTTGTGGTACAATGAGGGATCTTAAACATGTTTTATTTTCATCATGCAGACCGAGGCATATTACATTTAGTCGGGATGTCACCATTTGGACAGCGCGATGGTGTTTAGATAGTGGCAGAGGCACATGGTGGATCCATAGGGCTCCGCGAAATAGAGAGGAATCTGAGGGGGCTTACCATGGGTGTCAGCTCCATGAGATTGTGAGATTTTCCTTATCACCTGCAAAGACACACAATAGGTTTCCTAGAGAGTCTCAGTCATCTGCTATTGTGAGTAGCTCAAGAAGTGATGTGTTACCATGAGCACAATGTAGTACAGGGGGATGAGTAGAGTCTCATGTTTTTAGTGTAGTCTTATGCGATGATGTACGAGCACAGTAGCCCATTTTGTTTTCCCTTTTATGTACTTTTGGATGATTTTATGAAACACTTTTTCTATTTATATACAAATATATATGAGTTTTGTCTCGGCTACTTATTTTTCAAATGATGTGATGTTTTTATTTATTCTTTACGATTTTGAATATTCATCTATGTGTGAGATGCCAATCCAACATATAATTTGCTAATGAATCAGTAATGATATTAAGTTATCTGGATATGTGTCAGTATTCTATGCAAATAAAATACCTCCCGAGATGGTGAACTCTCAAATAGAGACGTAGCAATATTGGATTGTGAACAACATAAACGCGATTAAGTTGACAAACCACGAGTTGGGAATCAAGACTAACGATTATCTGATATATGTTAAGAGAGGCGACCTCGATCAAAATTTCAATTACGGCATGCTATTTATCAACATTATTGGTTGCATGTCCAAGACATATCCCTCTTGAATTTACCAACTCGCCAGAATGGTAAATAGTCCAAGCCGCGGAAGCTAAGTTTTGGGTATGTCGGCTAGCACAATGTGTAAATACAAAATATATGGGGAAAGATGTTGTCATATGCGCATTCAAGCACAAAGCAGGGTATAAGCAGCTAAAGATGAAACAAAACCCTTACACGCAAAATTAAAGACACACCAAACCAAATCATATGGTACAATAAAGTACAAAGCACACATGCAAGATTTTCTAAGCATAGTAATTCCTCAGATAGAGCTTGTTAGGAGGATCGTTGAGAGGGATTCCATCATAGTTGACTAACTCGTAAGCACCTCTGTGTACCACACATTTTATGATGTAGGTTCCATGCCACATAGGTTCTAGTTTTCATGCTCCAAGTTTATCATGGTCTTGGTCGTAGACTAGGATTAGATCTCCTTCTGCAAAAACACGATGTCGGACAAACTTGTCATATTGAGTTTTGATACATTTTTATAGGTATCATTAATGAGAGAAGCATCATGATGGGTCTCATCTAGCTTTGTTAGATATAGGAAATGTTCATATTCGGCAGAGGTGTTGGGCAAGAGTTCTATGGCTAGTTTCAAATATGGAATTTCACACTCAATTCGAAACACCGCTTCTAACCCATATACCAGCTGGAAAGGTGTGAAACCAGTGGCATTTTTAACATAAGTCCGATAGGCCTAGAGTGCTGAGAAGAGTTGTAAATTCCAATTGGTTTTGTTCACCCCGACCATGCATTGAAGCATGGTTTTCAAGACTTTGTTGGTGGCTTCAACTTTTCCATTGGCTTGGGGATTATATGGGGATGAGTTTTCATGTCGAAAACCTAATTTGGTACACAACTCACTCATTATATTATTTTGGAAATGAGATCCGTGATCGATTACGATAGCTCATGGGACTCCAAATCCATTGATGATGTGATTAAATATGAAAAGAGTAGCAGTTTAGCCATCGCTTAAGAATGTAGGCATAGCCTCAAACCATTTAGTAAAATAATCTACTGAGACAATAATATAACCATGCCCCCTGGCTGAGGTAGGATTACATTGCATGAAATCGATGCCCTATTTGGAAAAGGGGCCGATGAGGACGATTGGATGTAGTGGAGCAAGGTGGGTACATGATTTCTTGTGAAAGATATGACAGGGTAGGAATTTTTTGACAGCCTCGATACAATCTTTAAAAATGGAGGGCCAAAAATAACCTACACATAATATCTTTTGGGATGTATCCATCCCAAAGAGATGACCGTCACAAGATCCTAAATGAAAAACATTTAATACATGCTCAACCTCGTCACAAGTAAGACAATGTCGTAGAATAATATCAATACCGTGTCGATATAATGTGTCGCCAACAATAAGGTAATATTATGAATGATGTCGAATGTGACACGGTCGTCATGCAAAATATCTTAGCGGAAGCATTGGGTTTGGATATATAAGAGAATGTATCTATACCATGGATCATTTGTAATGATAAGGAATGGTGACTCATCTAGCATGGAATCACTAGGCTCGATATCCTCGTCAGTATGGGAAAGATCGCAATTCAACTCTGCAAAAACCAATGATTTCTTGGATTTAGATTTTGTAAACTCAAGATCGAATTGTTGAATAATCATGATTGATTTTGAATATTTTCCCCCAAGTACTTGAGGAGTAAATATGTGGTACATGGGGTTCAAGTTAGCAATAACCGTAGTAGTGCGAAGTAATATGTATTATCGAAATATTTGGACAGTGATGATTGCTTCCAAAGAAAACTTCTCAACATGTGAATATTGAAGTTCGGGGTCAGAAAGACTCTTAATTAAATAGTAAATCACATGTTCTATATCGTCACTTTCCTCTTGAACTAACACCATGGAAATAGTGGAAGCGGAGGCAGCTAAATAAAGGATATAATCTCTCACATAGTTAGGGGGGTGTATCAATGGTGTATGCATTAAAGCATGTTTGAGAGCGTCCAATGAGAGTTGATCAAGTTCATCCCAAATGAAAGGGACATCCTTCTACAACAACCTCATGAATCCTTTCGTGATTTTTGCGTAATTACAGATGAAATGACATAGAAAGTTTGCCTTCCCTTGCAAACTTTGGAGTTAGGTAATGTTTTTGGGAGGAGGTAAAGCCAGGATAACTTTCACTTTTAAGGGATCCACCCTAATCCCATCTTTGGAGACTAAGAAACCTAGGAGCCTCCCTCATTCGATAGTAAAAATGTGTTTATGGGAATTCAACCATATGTTATATTGTTGAAATCTAAGAAAACTCTCTCTCAGATGCTTAATATGATATTTGTGATGAGCCGAATGAGTTGGCAAGTCATCGCAGTAGGGTTCAACAATATGATTGATATTGTGGAAAGCGTACGACAAAGCCCACTAAAAAGTGGCGGCAACATTTTTAACGTCGAAGGGTAACTTGTGATAAGAGAAGGTTCCCCATGGGAAGATGAAGGTTGTCTTATGTTGATCAGCTGGTAAAATATCTATCTGGTTATAGCCTGAGAATCCATCCATAAAAGAGAATATTACGCTTCCAACACAATTATCAATAATTTGGTTGATGAAGGGTGTAGGATAATTGTCTTTCGGACAAGACTTATTAATATCCCTATAGTCGACGCAAACTCAAATCGTCCCTTGTTTCTTTGCGACCAAAATGATGTTAGAAACCCATTCGGTCAGAGGTACGGGGTAAATGAAACCATATTTAAATAATTTTTCTACTTATTCTTTTATTGCCACAGTTTTATTAGGATGAACAGGGCGAAGTTTTTGTTGTACAAGTTTAGCTTCATGATACCTTGTAATTTCATGTAGAACGAGAAAAGGATCAATACCTAACACTTCTTTGTAGCTCCAGGAAAAAATTTCATGGAATTCTTTAAATAAGGTGGTGTAGTCTTGAATTTATTTAGTTGAACAGTTCGCGCCTAATTTTATATGTTCCACGACACCCTCTTTTTATGATATTTCTACGATGATGGTTTGTGATATATTTCCTAAATTTCCCTCGGAGATAGTATCTTGAGTGAGTATCATAGATTGAGGATTATCGACAATATCAAATGGAAAAATAGATTGAATATTTTCCTCGATTTCATCCAAACTCAGAAGAAAGGATGAGCGATGGTGGTTATCATTCCACGAGGACTCTTCAATATTAAGCATTTCCATAATAGATTCATCGGATGGAAAAATATGTAGGATGTAATCAAAGGTCGATGATAAGTAATTCAACCAAGATGGTAGTGAATAAGAATTGGATGCCACCATATGTTTCTCATCGGGTGAAGGAGAAGCAGATTGAATGGCATCATATTTCGCCTCTGCTGGGCTAAGTGACATACTATCACCTAGCGTATCAAACTCTAAATAACTAGGTATGATCCAAGGATTAGATGATTCGAGGTAATGATGTATCGTGGTCAAAATCATATCTATCATTGTGATATGCTACGAAGTTTGAGGAATGATAGCAGGGAAGGTTCCCATGAGAAAAGAATATTTCAGTAGACCCACCCCTACACTTTCATAAGTAATCATTGAGTCCCCCAAAAATGGAATATTGTCGGTGGTTTGGCTACGAGCATTAGGTGTACAGTAATATAATTGATCAATGGTAACTATTTTTCCTTGATGAGGAAACTAGACACATCGAAAATTTGAACATGCTACAAAAATCATAGCATAAAACCAATTTCTTCCAAGCAGTAAGTTATAATCTAAAGGAGCGTCGACTACTTTCACATCGACAGAAACATTTTTTATCCCTAGTTGAACGACTAATGATTGCAACAGTCCATAAGGTCTGAAACCTTGTCCATCAAATGCTTTCAACATAGTAGGAGGTTGATTGAGGCCTTATGATTTAAGAACTTTCCAACAGGATAAGGACATCACACGGGTCGATGCTCCTTCATCCAATATAGTGTGATGAATGTGTTGATTGTGAACAACAACTTTGATTTGAAACTCAAGTTGGTGAGAGAACCTTGATTTATAATCATTCAGGTTAAACGTGATAGTATTGGATGACTCGATATGTACAGCTCCAATGGCCTCCAAGAGAATCATGCACTGACTAGGGCAGTTTTGCAGAACTTTGAGCGTGGACATTGCACAAGGTACTTTGGAAAAATATTCAACTATGTTGTAGTTCTGGGAAACACGAGAGTTGGGATTAAAGGTCGAATTTCGAATAGTACTCTTGGGAAGACGTAATATAGAGTCAAAGTTTGGTTTTTCAATATGGAGAGTTCCATATGGAGGGGTAACGGAAGTGGAAGATGGATCGGTCATGATTCCATTAGTTACACTTTGTTTACCGTTTTTCCCTAGAGGTGTTTCATATGTTTTAGTCCTACTAGTCAAATCTACACCATCCCTAGAGGTGTTTCATATGTTTTAGTCCTACTAGTCAAATCTACACCACTGAACATGTAAATATGTGCACTTGAGGAAGGATCCTCTTTAGGAGGAGGACCTAGGTTTCCTCCTTGCAAAGGTGAAGGATTTTTTGCAACCATTGACTGTCGTTGTGGAAAAGGATGTGTCAAAACAACGGGTTGGGGATTTCCTTTAAGGAATTTTGATACTTCATCTTGATGAGGACAGTCTGTTGTGTAATGATATTCAACACATATGAGACAGGGAAATTTCGGTTTTCTTTGTTGTTTCTTCTCAGCAACAGGTGGTTGTGTTTGTGTTTTTGTGTTTTGTGTTTGATTATTTTTTTTTCTGTGATTTATTCTTACTCTTCTTTTTCCCCCAAATTACGGTGGTGAAGAAAATTGAACTACATTTACTTCAAAAACTTTAGTTGGGGAGGAATTATATGGGATAGAAGCTTGCACCATAGTCGAGGTAGATACCGAGTGATTTGTAGTCCTAGTCGACTGTGGGGTAGGTTGAGTTTTGACATAACCAATAACATCGTCAGAATGAGCAGCATATGATGGTTTGGATGGATCAGTTGACATATGGGGAGCATTTGGGATTAGTTCATATAAAGTACCAAATTGGGAATAAACCAGATATTGGGTGCGAGAAATAGCTTATACTTTTGTAACTACGCCTCCCGTTGCCAAAACACAAGCAATGGGTGGTAATAGGGATTTTGTGAACCATTTTTCCAATAACTGGTCGAGAATGGTAGCTTTGATAAACCATCGTCTTCATATCCACTCATGAATATTATCATAAATGTGTACGGAGTTGGTCTAATGAATGGAGGTCAAAAGTTCCATTTTGGTTTCGTATCTAATTGGCAGTTGAAAATGGGTGAGGAAATCCATTGCAAGTGAATTAAAATTTTGACCCTGAGGATCTATTGTGGCCGCAACAACCCACCTTTACTTTTGCCTATACAAGCAAAAGGAAAGGACCCTCCTACTAAAATTTCAACCCTATTGCCTAATCCTATATCGCTTGAACCTAATGTTATCCTTTTTTCTACTTTGAAGGAGTTGGGGGTTTTATCTCGATGGATGATTGTCTTTGATGGGTGTTGACTATTCCTCCCAATCTGATGATTTCAAATGTCCTCATAATGCTTATTAGAAGGTTATATTTGTTGACATCTGTATAATGGACTTGAAACATTGTCTTCGGACCTTTTTTTTATTTCAAAGTGCTTGATGATCCTATTTGGTCGCATGGCTTGATTTTCTATTTCATGTCTTGGATGAGGTTGTGGATGCTTATTTGTTGATTTCCTAATTCAAATTTTGCATCCTATTTCTAACATGTTATGTTTCATGACTTCATACTATATGCTCTCGCATATGGATCCTACTCTTCTATTTTGAATTAGCATATGTAATCTTAATACACTCACCTACAATCATCACACTATTTTTCAATAATCCTAACACTCTCTCATAAGTTGGTTTAAAGGAAGGGAATATATTGTTTATTGTATTATCTAGTCTTCCTTGATTTCATGGTTGATCTCATTCTTTATTTTTGCAGCAAAAGGTTTGCAAAGCCACTTTGTTTGCATGATCGCTCCATCATTGAGAGGCTTGTGGGAAATTTGTTTATCCTTTTCTAGAACCTTGAATTTTATCCTTACCAAGCTTCCCATTTTCCTCTTTCCCTGAGGTCCTAAACTTCTAAGGCTATTGGATCCACCTTTCCTACAGACATGTCCCCAAGCCTCTTCGGATTGATCTCTACCAGATTCTTCTTTTGGACTTCCCTCTTTCCTGAAACCTAGGCCCAAGGCCTATTGGTTTTTCTCCTTATTTTCCTCTATTATTTCCTCTAACCAAATCTCATAGTTGGATTTTTCGCATCAATAACTTTCCAACAAATGTAACCATTCTTAAATCTAAGTTTCGGATTGAAAGTTATGGCCTCCTAAATTTTCCAAAGACAAATATCACCTTTTCTTCCCACTCCCATGTGGCATCCATGTGGCTCACACTCTCC
>CBVK0101069912.1:0-13287 GCA_900067695.1 Picea abies
GTGCAGGCCAAGGAAAGGAGGAATGTTGAGCTCAAAATCATTATCCCCCACAACCTTGGTGGTGGTGTACGACCCATAACAAAGTGGGAGAAGCTTCCAATGGGGTCCTGTAAGATGTTCTTTCTACAAGTGCAACCAAACTTTGTCACCCACTTGAAACTTATGTGGCACCCGATGTTGATCATGGCACTACTTGTACTTGTCATTGAACTTCTATATGATATCCTGTTATAGTAAGATTTGCCTCACCATTTCGATCTTGCACAGAGGGACTTTTTCCATTTCCCTATGTAGACTTGTCATCCCTTTTTGATGAATACAGAGCTAAAAATACATATTTTTCCACATATGCATGTTGTATCTACTATACAACATGCATATACAATGTCTACTCCACTACAGCCCACGTACATCGAGATTTGTGCCAAAAAATAAAAAAATAGAGTCGGGTTTCCATGCCACGACAGGAGATGTCTGATCCTTGGCCTTCCATATACTGGAAACATTTCAACTCGGCCCTTCAGGCCTTCCATATACTGGAAACATTTCAACTCGGCCCTTCAGTTGCATTTTGAAGGCTATAAGAGCACAATTACAAGCTATGGAGAAGAGGAGAAAACATTCAACTTTAAGAACAGAGTTAATCTGGAAAAATTACTTCATATTGAGTCTGCATCCCTCTGTTCCTCAAGTCTGACCATAGTGTTCAGCCCCTAAGCTCTTTCCCTATTGTTGAGAGAATCTCATTGTCTCCCTTTTATGAGCTTGCTTTTGGTGGAGAATTGAAGTGGTGGAGGCCCAGTTGGAAGGAACTTTGTTTCTTGGTTTCGAACCGTGCGGACACAAAAGTCTGTAATATTGTCACTTTTGTTGATCATTCATTAATAGAAATACTCATTTCCTGTCCTATTGGTATCATGCAAATATATGATTATTATCCATGGGCATGCTTGTAATGTTTATT
Organism: Picea abies; assembly: GCA_900067695.1. Classification (NCBI taxonomy): domain Eukaryota; kingdom Viridiplantae; phylum Streptophyta; class Pinopsida; order Pinales; family Pinaceae; genus Picea; species Picea abies. The sequence continues at coordinate 965 of CBVK0101069912.1, forward strand.
AATGGATTATACTATCTGATGTGCTAACCCCTTTTATATTATCACTGTATACTTTCTCTACTTGTTTGTTGATAACTTGTTGCAAGTGTAAAGCTTTGGGTCGAAGTGTTCAATGGTGGAACATCATCGAACGTTGGATCAAGGTAGGCCTCTTTATTATCTTGCACATTAGTTTATATAGCATATGTTGGAATTGAGTTGATTTCTGTAGTCATGCCTGTTTGTTGTGGTTTACCCTGACCATAGAGAGTTTTTCCCTCATAACATAATTGGCGACTCCACTGGGGAGAGATCTTCTTTCTAAGGTTTGAAGTATTTTTTCTAGTTGCCTTTCTCTTTTTCCTTTTTGTTTCTTGTCATATCACTGCTTGATAGATTTTGTTCACTCTGGGTTTGAGTTTTCATCCTTGTGCCCTTGCCTGCCCTTGTTTTAAAGCCTGTACATGCCTTTTTCCTTGACAGTCACATACATACGTGTGCTATCTCACTACAAGCTGTGTATATACGCATTGCTTCCCTGAATAGTCGCACGTACCACTTTTCCTTGCCTGTTTGCTTGGTTTTGTGATTGTTTAGTGAAATCTTATAGTTGTTGAGCCTTCTTAGGCCTCTATAGTGCCTATTAAGCTTCTCTGGGATGACAGGAAACCTATTTGGAGTTGAATTTCTTGGTAGAGTCTTTCTCTTCATTTTTAATTTTTTGATTTGTCCTTGAGCTCTAGGCTGTTTGCTTAGCTACTTGGTATTCTTCTTGAGTTATTTCATTTATACACAGTAGAATTTATATACCAGGTTGTTTATCAATCCATGCATTTTCTTTCTAGTATATTGAAAATACAAAAACATAGGCATTTTACATTGCTTGGCATTTTTGTCTTTTGAATCTTTATCATTAGCTTAGTGCATTTAGTGAAAGATTGCATTTCACTTCTGAATTGCAGATTTGAAATTGAAAATTGCACTGTTTTTATATGCATATCATTCATTGAAAAAGTTAAATATAGACTTTGCATTATATTCATATTTATTTTCGTGCAGAGTCATAACACCATGAGTTTCACTTGCATACCTTTTTGAGTAACCACGACCAATAAAATTTATGCTTTAAATTAAAATTGATTAGTCATGATTTTATTTTTTAGGGTGCACAAACTAGTCTAGGATTTAGTGCCTTGGAATAGGATTTTGTGAGTAAACTTCTCCAAGAAAATTAAATCAACATATGTGTCTAAGATAGGAAGTTGAGAAGTCCATTCTATAATTGGTAAGATCAGGAGGCTCCGCTCACATGCAGTTAATCATGAGGTCGCACGGAGTTAGTTGAAGGGATAACCCCTGGATACTCGCCTAGCGTCAGAGATATTTCTGTGGATTTATTCGTATTTAGGGATCTTGCTAGTACCCATACCTCTATGAGAGGTGGTTATTTCAAGGTTTCGGGCTTTTCTACCCTGCCCATACGGTAATCCAGACTTATGATTACTCACTTGTGCATCAGTTATACAATGGTTTATTAGTTTCTTGACTTAGGTATCTCATAGGTTACTTGCAAGGATTATTCTGCTTGTATCCCGAGTCACATAGGGGTCGAAAAACACACAAATTTTATGGAAGATTACCTCTCTGGGGGGATCTGACCGACTGGTTGTTAAGCCCACGAGGGCCCATATAACTAATTTTGTTACCTCCAAAATTAACAGGGAGTCTCAGGTCCTTCTTGGATGAGACATACCTTCTTTAGCGAGGGAGGCCACTCAGCCACTTTAACCTGTTTGCATGCATATTGGTCGTTTGAATTTTTGGTGTTCTCTTTGATTATTAGTTGACCATAGGATTTCATGTTGAGTATTTGTTATCATGGATAGTGGAATTATTTTTTCTCCCTCGTTTACTGCTATCCCCCCCATGCCATTTATGGGGGAAAATCTGTCCACTTTTTATAATGGTACGCAGAATTATGGTACTAAGTCAATGCCTTGGTTCTTTAATCATTTTTCTCATGGTATGTCTGATATGTCATCGCACTTGCCATCGTTTGTCTCGCCTCCTTATGCAAATAAAAGTTTTGGGTCTGTGGACATGATGCCTCCTTCTTATCCCTCTCTACTTGGTGGGAGTCATATCCTTCAAACACCTCTTAGGGTAGGAGGTTGGAATCTTCCTTCCTACGAATACACTATGTGAGAAGTAAGTGCCCAACTATGCAATCATTCTACTTATTACACTTCATCCACCTATCCTTCTTCCGCCATGTCGGTTCCTAAGAACACTTTTCCCATGGCTGACCTCCATCTATCCTTTGGTGTTTCATCAAGGGAGAGTTATTCTTGTAGTATGGGAAACCCACTTCACAAATTTCCTTCATCTGGGAGAAACATATATCCTCACGTGAGTGACCCTTGTCATGTTGTTTTATCTTCGCAAGCGGCTTCCTCAATGTCGATGCCCTTACAACCCTTTATGAATCAGTATGGAGGAGGATAATATCTTGCTAGATAGGGACACGGTGTAAACTAGGATCCTTCCTAGCCTGCAATTTCTCAAAACAAATCTTTCCTTGGACCTTGGTCTCAACTTCCACAATTCATCACTGTCGTGAGTCCTGTCACTACTAGTCATACTGGAGCTCCATCTGCTACCTCTGCTAGTCATGTTAGAGATTGGTCGAAAAACTCTGCAAGTCACATTGAATACCTACAACTAGTTGCTGCAAGTCATGCTGGGGGCACAAGTCCAGTCACTGCATGTCATACTGACACTATATCACCAACCTATGCTAGTCATGTTGGATATTGGTCAAAAACCTCCGCAAGTCATGTTGAAGAGCTGCAACCAACCGTTGCAAGTCATGCAAGGGGCACATGTCTAGTCACTACTAGTCACACTGCACATACATCACCAACCTTTGAGAGTCATGTTGGTGATTTGATACTAGCCTTTGCAAATCATGCTGGGAGCATGTCACCGACCACTGCAAGTTATGTTGGGGGAATTCATATGATTGAGAAGCCTAAACGTCTCAGACATAAGCCTAGATTCCTTTGCAGGACTTGTGAAGGAATTTGCCTTACTCGTTTGTGTCATGTTACTGTTGGGATACCAGAAGCATGGGGCTTACCTAAGGGCCCTTCGGGTTCTAAGCCATCTATGGTTTCACAACACTCTGCTCCTTCTTTGGTTGATACAACAATCATGTCGATGCAATCTTCAGTTGACACCCCTTTTCCTTTAGGGGTTGATGCATCCTTTGACCTTGTTGTCTCACATCCCATTCAACCCGTGGTTGTGTCGATGAAATCTTCGACCGAAACCTCTTCTATGTTCAGGGGTGATGCCTCTCTTAACCTTGTTGTCACGCATATCGTTCAGCCAACGGTCGTGTCGATGCAATCTTCGATCGACAACACTCATGTTTTTTGGGGTGATGCACCTCTTGACCTTGTTGTCTCTGATCCTATTCAGCCAATGGTTGAGAAAGTGATTGTATCGATGCCATATTCGATCAACCCCACTCCTCTCTTGGAGAGTGACGAGTCTAAGGAAGCGGTCGTGCCAATGCAATTTTTGGTTGATCCCGCTCTTCTGGTTCTAGTTCTATACCTTCTATGCCATGTTCTTAGCATTTCTAGTACTTCACCTTCTAAACAAGAGAGAGTTTTACTCTTCCTGAGTTCTCTCCCTCCAAGTCTTGATGAGGTTCCCTTTGATTGAGATGGTCTTGAGGGGTATCCAATGCCTCCGCCTATGTCTTTTCTAGGAAGATACATTATCCAATATAACACGGAGACAATAACCTCCGCTATCACTTTTCCCTCCTCAACTTGGAGAGCTTCGGGTTTTCTCAAGCTTGTGTTGGTTCTTCGTAAGATACTGACATTCCACAGAAGGTCCGCATGGGAGCCTTGGCCTCCACCGTGACTTGCCACCTAGAATCTCACAAATGAGTCTTAGTTAAGCTCTTTTCCGACTTGTCTAAAAAACCAAAAATATTTCTGAGTGATTTTTATCTTTCACACTCGTTAAATTGGAATTTGAAAGGTCATGGGTCTTAGTTAAGCTCTTTTTTGACTCATTATAAAAAATAGAAAAGATTGCTGAGTGAACTTTTCTTTTTCACACTCGTAAATTGGATTTGAAAATACATCTATTTGACATAAGTTTACCCATTTTCCACACCAAATAGACTAAAAGACACAAAAAAGGACATTTTTTGGTGTTAAGTTGTGGTTTCATTTCATGCCCTCGCTTGAAGTATTGAGCTTTTAGCCGATTCTCGCTTTGCATTATAAATCATTGCCTAAGCAATTTTTACATCCTCAACCAAGAAGAGCCTTGTTTATATCCTTCGCAATTTGATAGCCTATACCTTGGAGGGAACACCACCCCGAGTGTTCATCTCCCGCATTCATTTCCTTGCATTGAGCATAGGTACGTGCCACTGCTGGAACTAGTTACTTATTTGCGACACTCGTTTCCTCCTCTGTATCATAGCATTCATTTGTTATGAAAAAACAAAAAAGGACGAGCGGGAAGGGAGTACTATATTATATTTGGCAACAGTCGTGTCTCCTTTAAATAGAGCACAAAGTTATTGAGTCATTGCATCATCACAATTTTGGGTTTACCATGGCCTTAGGAAGCTGATCCCATTATAGATCTTTCTCTACTGACTGGTTACTCTTCTAGTCCCCATAGAGAACATTATTGATGCCTCTTGCATCTAATAGTTATATCATGGGGTCTATGTTGCTGGAGTCTACCATATGTCTCATGCTGTTGTTCAAAAGAAGTCTATCAACCTATTCTGACCACTCCTAAGAAATCATGACTTTGCATGTCGGCCATACCCTCAGTTTGTCTCATAATCACATGATACTATGGTCTTATTATGCACTCTGGCCCTACTTTCATCATTGGTAGGTCACCTTGAATCCAACAATCAACATTTCATCATTGGTCATTTACTGGGTGGTTTTCCTTGTGTTCGACAGCAAGACATCTATTCACACTTTGGGATTCATGTAGTGTCTTAGATGCCATTAGCCTTATTGGTGGTTTCCTTGCCTTTGTCAGCATTTTTCATCATTGGCTGTTATTCAAAGGGTATTTTTTGTGTACCGCTTTCATTTGGCACACATGAAAGACACATAGGGTCGTTGGTTCGTGAACCTATTCTTCATACGATCTCCACCAAATCATGAAGCTCCTACTTTGTTCCTCGTGCTGACTGATGAGAGATGCCTTAATGATCTCCTTTCACTAGGTCTCTTTCCATCGACTTCGGCTCATTTATTCTGGATATGGGACCTAGAGTTTTATGAGTACCTTGAGGCTTGCAATCATTAGTGGCAGACTCTCTCACCATTGATAGATGGGAATACATCAATGTCTCTTGATCAATCGATTCCTCAAGTTTTCGACAACGACTCCTTTATTCACACTTGTAGGAATTTTCTTAGTGCCTTGATACCTACTTTCATTATTGGTAGGTTGTCTTGTGTTTGTTAATGGTATACCTCAATGATAGGTAATCAAATGATGTCCCATTGTGTTCGTCCTCAACTCCTTTATTCACATGATGTAGACTTGCACCCTTGGCGAATAATGTAGAAGACTTGAAGACATCACTATGTGGCCGCAACTTTCCTGAGTTGTTGCTGCCTTTTCATTGGACCAGTACCTATATGACTTCAGTAATCATGGGAGATTAGATTGTACTCCACGGTATACAGATATATTCAGATTGGTTTTGAGACTGATTCTATTGGGCCTTGTTCATGACTACGACAAATTTTGGCATGTAACCACTTTTGTATTTTCCTATTCATGGCCACAAACACTTATTTGGTATATTTTTCACATGGATCTGCATTGTATTCTTGGAAGCCATGTATGCAAAGTCAGTACAGAATGTACTGAGAAATTGTGTTCATCCAACTGGTTCTCTACCACTCCACTCCTGGGTTATTTATAATGTATTTCGGCCATCGCAGATACTCCTCTAATCTCACACATTATGGGGCATCTATTATAGAAAGATTTGTCTCAACAATTCTATCTTACACGGATGGCCTTTTTCCATTTCCCTATGCAGACTTGTCATCCCTTTTTGATGAATCCAAAGCTAAAAATACATATTTTTCCACATATACGTGCCCTATCTACTATACAACATGCGTATACATAGGCTTCTCCACCACATCCCACGTACATCAAGATTTGTGCCAGAAAATACAAAAATGGAGTCGGGTTTCCATGTCACAACAGGAGATCTCTGATCCTTAGCCTTCCATATACTGGAAACGTTCCAACTTGGCCCTTCAGTTTCATTTTGAAGGCTATAAGAGCACAATTCTGAGTTACGGAAAAGAGGAGAAAGCATTCAACTTTAAGAGCAAAGTTACTATGGAAAAATTACTTCATATTGAGTCTGCATCCCTTTGTTCCTCAAGTCTGAACACAGTGTTCATCCCCCAAGATATTTCCCTATTGTTGAGAGAATCTCATTGTCTCCCTTCTATGAGCTTATTTTTGGTGGAGGATTGAAGTGGTGGAGGCCCAGTTGGAAGGAACTTGGTTTCTTGGTTTCGAACTATGCCGACATAGAAGTCTATAATATTGTCACTTCTGTTGATCATTCATTAATAGAAATACTCATATCCCGTCCTATTGGTATCATGCAAATATATGATTATTATCCATGGGCATGGTTGTAATGTTTATTAATAAATTATACTATCTGATGTGCTAACCCCTTTTATATTATCACTATATATTTGCTCAACTTGTTTGTTGAGAACTTGTTGCAGGTATAAAGCTTTGGGTCGAAGTGATAAACGATGGAACATCATCGAACTTTGGATCGAGGTAGGCCTCTTTATTATATTTCACATTAGTTTATATAGCATATGATGGAATTGAGTTGATTTCTGCAGTCATACCTGTCTGTTGTGGTTTACCCTGGCCATAGAGAGTTTTTCCCTTGTAAGATATCTTGAACCTGTTGGTAGATGTGTTGGATCCACTTAATGAACCAGGAGGCTTTTCTAGCTTCAGTTGGAGCATGAGATGAGTTGATCGAGCTAACTACAAGGGGGCAGTGCAACATCTATGGGACCCAATGGTTAGAATCCAAACCCCACCTGAAAGGGGTTGTGGCTGGTTGAGCTATGCAGGGCTTGGTTGTAGCTATGTTAGACATAGGGAAGACTCTCATCCTAGGTGTGAGGTTGCTTGGAATTATACATGAACAGGATATGCACGATCATTCGATTTACAACCTCATTTTGGCCATTTGTCTGGGGGTGGAAGGTCATGGATTTGGTGAGCTTGGTGTCCAGCAGTGACCAGAGGCTCAACCAAAATGTGTTGAGAAATCGACTGTCCTAGTCTGAGACAATGGTTTGTGGGATTCCAAAATGTACCCAGACTTGTTCAAAGAATAGCTTGGTAGTGGCCTTTGTTGTGATGCTCTTCTTGCAAAGAAACCAAAATCTCCATCTTAGAAAAGCGATCAAAAACCACAAAAACACAGTGATTTCCCTTCTTGATGGATGAGAGGCCTGACATGTAGTCTTTTGAGATGGATTTCCATGGCCTGTCAGGAGTAGGCAGAGTGGTTTACAGGCTCTGTTTCTTAGTGGTCAGTTTGGCAATAGTGCAGGCAGCGCAGGACCTGATATACTTGTTGACCTCCTATCGAAGTTTTGGCTAGTAGAAATGTTTATGTATCATCGCCACTATCTTTTCAACGCCAAAGTTTGATACCACCCAACTGTAGTGGGCTTCCCAAATCAGCTTCACTCGCTTGCTTGATGGAACATAGATATGGCCCAGACAACACAACTACCCATCCTGCAGATGGAAATTATCAACAACTACGTTTGTACCCAACATTTGATAGTTGGTGGCGAAGTCTGGGTCTATCTCATAGAGTTGGGGCCATCCATAGGTCTCATGGTTGCAAGAGTCTACCACGTGGTTGGTGCTTCATGTTTTATACTTGATGTTGAGGTGGAATTGTTGCAAGTATGTGGACTGCTTTTGAGGGTGTTCATTCTGCAATTTGCCTTGTGTCTGGATGAACTACAATGGCTTATGATCAATGTGGATGATTGTCTCCTTCCCAAGAATGTAATGTCTCCACTAGCGGTAGGATTTCACATTGGAATAAATTTCTTTGTCATAAGTAGGGTACTTACAGACATCATCCAATAGTGTCTCACTATGATAGTCCATGGGGTGGCCATGCTAAGTGAGAATGACACCCACAACATAGTCTGAAGCATCTGTCTCAATATCAAAGGGTTGTTGCAGGTCTGGTAGTGAAACTAATGGAAATGAGCACAAGCGCTACTTCAAATCATTGAGCGCTTGTTGTTCAGACCGGCCCCACACAAATTTTTCCTTACCACCACCTCTAGTTATTTGACTGAGGTCCCATGCAATATGGGAGAATCCCAACACGAACCTGGGGTAGAAATTGGCAAGGCCTAAGAAACTTCGAAGCTCATTGAGTGTGGTTGGGGCTGGCTAGTCATGGATGACTTGGATCTTGGATGGATCCACATGTACACCATGTTGATCAATGATATATCCCAGGTAATGGATCCTGTCCATGCCAAAGGAGAATTTTTCTAAGTTGGAGTATAGCTTGTGCTTCCGCAGGGTATGTAGAACGTGCTGAATATGTTGCAAGTGTTCTACCCAAGTCTTGTTGTAAATGAGAATGTCATCCAGATACACCACTACAAAATTACTTTTGAATGGTCGCATGATATCGTCCATCATCCTCATGAAAGTGGCTGGATCATTTTCCAAACCAAAGGGCATGACCAACCATTCAAAAATGTCTTCCTTTGACTTGAAGGCAGTCTTCTATACATCTATCTATTCTATCAGGACCTGGTGGTAGTCAGACTTCAGATCAATATTACTGAAGTATTTGGCCCCCATGAGTTGATCAAGGAGGTCGTCGATTTGGGGAATCGGGTACCGATTTCTGATTGTGATTTTATTCAAGGCCCGGTAATCAATGCAGAGTCATCAAGTTCCATCTTTCTTCTGTACCAGCACGATTGGGCTCCCACAAGGTGATGAGCTGGGATGACTGTGCCCCTTGTGGAGAAGTTCTTGGATCTATCACTTGATCTCCTCATTCTCTAATAGAGAGTAGTGGTAGACTGGTGTTGACGGGTGAAATTGACCATCCGTCAACTGGAAGAGTGGATCCGGTCTGGGGTTGTCTAAATAACCCAAGCCGTTTGGAGTGATCCACCCTGATGGGTTTAGCGGCTCCATTGGCCAATCTAAGTCCTAAGAAAACAAAAGAAAAACTAAACTAAAGAAACTAATCTAAATGAAAACAACAATTAAAGCAAACTATAAACAGATCTAAAATATATATATATACAATTTACTGTCTAATATTATACAACAATAATTCTATGAAATTTAATGTTCAGTTATCAACAGAATTAGATCTCAACTACAATGTACAGTATTTACAGATTACAGATTTTAAATCGAAAACTTGCAAAAATCATTTGTGAGTTGTCCTATGACAACAAAGCTATTGTTTTTGGATTTTTTATAATTTTTATGAGAAAGGAACAAAATGAAAAGTATCTAAGATGAACAATAAAAATCCGAACTATAAAACTGAACTATGTATCTATCTAAACTCCTGAGAATTCTCTAATTTATTAACTATTAAATTGCAAATAGCGAACTAACCTGAAGTAATGCTTCCTATTTGTCCTATGCACAGTATTCGATTCAACTGTTCGGTGGGAGAAAACCCTTACCAGATTCTCCACAAGCTTCTCATAAACAAGAAGCAACAGTTCTCTTTGAATATAAATGTTAGGACAAACAAGACACAAAAATGACAACAATCTTAAAATTTGCAAATCATCACATTTAGATAAACCCGTATGCGAAGATTTGTACAAAATGATTCATTTGATGAAGAAGATAAACCTTTAATTCATTAAATTGAAACACAATAATTGTTGTACTTTAAAATAAGAGACATCAGATATGGACAACACATAAACCAAATCACATCAACCTGCAACAAATTATGATAGCTAAAGTAGTTGATAATTGATTGCAAACTAATATGAAGAAAAATTTAAATAAAAGTTTGATATATTGAAAGCTAAAATTGTTACAAAACATCCACTTTCATCCCAGTTTATATCCTCATAAGTCCAAAGTCTTTTTTCTCCCAACAGTGATGGGTCCATTACAAAAAATAACAAGTATTTAAAGGCCACAGGGTAAAACATCCATGTGGGAATTATCAAAACAGTTTACAAAAATCTGGGAACAATCTCCCAAGTTTCTATTTCTACCTATGACTAACAACTTGAAACAAAAAAAAACATGTTCTAAACTGCCACAGCATGTCCAATTTTCCATTTGAAATTTGTATGCACCTGAAAGTGGACAAGAATACACAAGTTTAGATAATGTTTTATTTGTAAAATTAACAGAAATCAAAATTTTAAGACTAGCTACAGAATCTTGCTAATTTGAAAACAGATTCGTTTTAAATCAATCCAAAACTAATAGAAATATATTCGACCTATTGAAAAAATCTTTAATTACTAATTGAAAACAAAGAAAATCGTTCATGCCAGAAGTAACCAAATCTTTATGCCAATTTGAAACAGACAGAAATCGTGTTTTATTAACTAAATGGTAACAGGGATATATGCAATCTGTCAAACACTTTTTATTACCAATTCAGAGCAGACATAATTGTTTTGATAATTCGAAACCAACGAAGTCATTTTTGAATCAATATCAATCGAAACAGATTATAACTGATCAAGCAAATCTTTCATATTCATTCAATACAAACGCAATAGTTTATGTCGACTCAAAACTTAACAAAATCATTGTTGAATCAAAACAAAACTAACATAATTGTTTTTTAATTCAAAACTAACAGAACTATATCAAACCAATCTTCAACGCATATAGAAACGACTATGCTAATTAAGGGCATACAACATCGTTTCAAAATCAAACCAAAAGAAATGAATCGAACTAACTCAGGGCCGACACAATCGTTATACTAATGCAAAGTGTATCAATCAAAACATAGCTGTGTCCAATTTTAGCAAACAAATCTTCTGTACATGATTCATCACGAAATCATTTTTGGTAATTCAAAAATAACAGAATCGTTTTGAATCTATTAAAACAAACAGAACTAATCAAAAGCAAATCCAATCGATCATACTAACTCAAACCAACTCATAAAACAAAATCAATGTTGAAATACATACCTGGGCAGTAGGAAAATGATTCGATCAGGATAAATTTGAATTGACAAAGGCTATTGCTGCCTCAACATTTCTGAAGACAATTGAACCGGTGGTATTTTGCTTCTTCTCGTTGGCTTGTAGCATGTCGTTCTTCTTTGACAATGCAGTAACTCGTTCCTCTAATGATTTAATCTTATATTGAAACATGGGAATGGCGGTGTAGTAACGTTCAAGCCAAGAATTTCATTGTGTGCAAGGTGGTTGATTTGGCCTTGGCATTACAGGTGAGGGTTCTTTCAAATTACCAGGGATTTCAATGTGAAGATTAATTCCCAGGAATTTAGGGTCATTCTTGAGGCACAAAGGTAAGTTGGAAACATAGTCATAGGGTTCCACAGAGCAGAGGCCATGAGAGTAAGGGTATTCCTCGGCTAGGAAATGTTCAATCTCAGAGTCTGAATCCTCGCTCAAGACGATAGGCTTGTGGTCAGTGCTCTGTCTAGGCTTGTTCCGAGCACATCTCGATATCCATCGTGCATTTTTCTTTCCCTTACTGTTGACACCAATATCACCTTTGACTTTCTTCCTTATAGGCCTCTTGATGGCCTTAGTATTGTCTTTAGCACATGGGTCAGCCATGGTATCGGGTAGGTCAAAGTTGGGGCAATTCGAGGGTTTGACAGGGGGTAGAAGGGTAGGAGATGGCACAGTAGGCACAACCAGGGTTTCAGTGACCACAACCTTGTCTACCTGAACACACTTAGGAGTGGCAAAGCCTTTCCTTGTGTTGGGGTCCTATAATTATAGGCGAATCGATTCTTCGACTGTTGATTTGGCGTTTTACCTCGTGATGACGAAGTCTGGCTCGGTTGATCCCGCTTCCTCCCTCCATCCATTTCGCCCGATCCTCCATCATTTTGTTGCATCTTTCATCCTCCACTGCGCCTTCACTCCCTTGTATTTTCAACCCATTGAATATGCCTCACCTGCCTTCTATCCCTGAATAAATGGACTTAGGATAAAGACATTAAGTTAATAATCCCA
>CBVK0101069914.1:0-10094 GCA_900067695.1 Picea abies
AACTGCTAAGATTGATGAATATGCTTCGTATTTTGACCAGTATAATCTAAAATTTGCAGAAGAAATCAAAGGGTTTGATCCTAATCATCTTTTTTATAATCATATGATATCAATTGGAATTAATCTTGCATTAGTTAATACCCTTGTATTTGGAGAAGAAGAAGGCGACAATCATGACCCTCATGTTCAAGATATTAAGAAAAAAATTGGTGATATAGATACTGTTGTAAGAGGAAAACCCTGAGGTGAAAGAAGTGCCCAGTTCCCCATTGTTTCTCATAGAAGTGTTTTTCCTAAATTAAATTCTCAGTCTGTAGTGACTCAACAAAGAAAAACCTTAAATAATAATTCAAGTGATGACAGAGATAAAAATCCTCCTCAAGGAAGTTTGGAAAACCATTAGAAATTGAAAGTAAAAAGGAAAAGAATTAGTTCTCAACAAGAAGGGGAAGAACAAAACATACCTGAAAGTGATATTTCTCTTGAAGGCATGGTTTAGATGTTGATATTGAAAATATATAGTTTCCAGATGAAGAAGAACAGATACAAGAGAATATATAGTTTGCTGGCACGCTTGCTATCCAGGATGAAGTCTTCTAAGATGAAGAAACATTTTCTGTATATAGTGCATTATTTGATAAGTCTTCAAAGAAATTAATCTTTGAAAGAATTTTGAAAAGTGAAAAGAGAAAATGTCATTCCACCATTGATCTTAGAAATATGCATCCATCCAAATTATCTTCAATTCATAAAGCTACATGGGATGCACTGGATGTCTCAATAATTAATATGGAGGAAGAAAATTTCAAGCTTAATGAAAGAATCAAAGAATTGGAAGCAACTTTGATGCTTCCACCTATATTAGCCACCCCTGTTGCTATGGTTCAACTTGATAAAATTCTTCAAAGAACTCCCGAGCCAAGTCTAAGACTGAAAGGAATCTCAAGCTTACTCGCTTCTACTCATCATTTCATGGAGGAAAATGTAAAGAAAAGAATTTCACTTATTTTAGATATATGGGACTTAGCAAAAAGCTTCTCTTCTCTTGAGCTTAGAATACAAAATATTAAATAATATTTGAATGCAAATTTAACAAACGATGAGGGATTTCTTACAGACGGAGTTGCCATCTTCATTGCAAAAGTCTCATCAATGACAAAACAAAGGAGAAAACAAGAAGATTTTCCTTCTCAAAGCCGCATGAAACAATTAAAAGCATGTTGGATTCAAAGGATGAATACATTAAGAGGAATATTAAATGAACTTAATGAATTATCATGCAAAAAGATTGAGGCATATTCAAAAGTTATTGGGTTAGATATTGCAAGTACTACTATTGAAGTGGTAGATCCAAATTTGATATAAAATTCAATGCTCATGACTAGACAATAATTTGAGGAGCTAGTAGAAACTTTGAAAAAATCCTTAGCAGAGGAATTTAATAGTATGGTTGAATATGCTTATGATGATATTGATAGTTGGCTTGTGGAATATACAAACAAAAACGAAGATATCGAGACTACATTGAAAAACCTATCAATTGACCTTAGATAAATTGAAAGTGAATTATTCAATATCAAAGCTAAGCAAGAAGTGACCATTGATCCTTTAAGGGAATATATTTAATAATGGTTAAACAAGTGTCTAATCAAGATTTCTGAGATTCCAATGGAAGCAGTTAAAACCAATAACATAACCACAACAAACAAGGATACAAAAGGCGCATCAATAAACAAATGAAAAGAGATAGACTCCATCACAGTAAGTCCATATTGATCACATACTTGTTTCCTTCTAAGAATTCATCCAATTGTGTTTATTCTTTCGTTAGAAAAATATAACCAAGTTCTGATAATTTCCCTTTTATCTTCTCTCCAGATCTTGCTGCTCACACTCTGCTCCATATCCTTCCCTCTTTTTCATATTTCTTGTATATATATTATGGTCCACGAGAGCCCCAATCCTAGTCCATTTACAGACAAATGCCTTTAAATTTTTGAGAAATTCCAGAAAACTATTTCGGGGTCGATTTTGATTGTATTTTATAAATCTGAGTTTTGAGTATAAGATATTTGAAATCGACTTATCAAATTCCCTTTTTGATCTTAATAAGTAATACTCTTTCAAAGTTCTCTTATGCAATTGGACCATTTTCTTTTATCTTGAATGTGATCATAAAAATATTAAATTGTGATGGATGTGAGGAATGTTCGTTATTTTCTGCAATCTTTAAGTATGTGTGATATTTGAGGTTCCTAGTCCACTTATCAAGAACTCTCTATATAAATATATATTATAGTAATTTGAATTTTTTTGAACTATAAATATTTGGATTCAGTCATTTGACATAATCCTATATTATTTTTGATATAAAGTATTTAAATATTTTTTTTGAGAAAATAACAAAGGAGTACCATCTCTTAAAAAAAAAAACTTAGGGAAACATTTATATTGGCTTTTATATCTTAATTACTTATTGTAAATATTTGATCCCGATCACTAACTTTCATATTTTTTACCTATTGATTTGCATACCCTTCTTTACAGCAATTGATAACAAAACATTTCATATTTTTTACCTATTGATTTGCATACCCTTCTTTACAGCAATTGATAACAAAACATGTAGTACACCTTTCCTTCTATCGAATCCAACAACAATTGTAAATATAGCACTTGAATATTAAATAAAGCTATGCACGCAACACAATTTCCATTTACGTATTAATGAGTCATTTGTATTTAGCCACATCAAAAGAGGTTTTTGGTTAATGAATCATTGCAGAGTAGCCATAAACACGAGGTTGTTCATTAATGAATCATTTATGTGCAGAGACATTATGAAATAATGAAATTATATTGCTTATTTTATTTTAAATTTATATTTAATTATATATATATATATGTTAAATTTTATTTTAAATTTAAATTTATTGTATTTGTATTTTAATTTAATTATAAATTTTGTTTTTATAAATAAATTATTCATGTATTTAAGATATTAAAAAATAATAAAATGACATTGTTAATTTAATTTTAATTTTAATTTTCTTCAATCTTTTTTTAAAGATATGTGTTGCCTTCTATTACTTCGAGAAGAAAATAATGTACATATAAATACAAAACTCGTTTGCTTGTATGAGGAAACTAGACGGTGAGATTAGTAGTATGTATTTTGAGACATGATCCCTGTTTTTATCGGGAAACTAGGGGTACCGCTGTTTCAAAAAACTAGGATAATCTAAAAGGAACATGACTACCACCTTTAACCCTCTAAATCTGCTACCAATTCCCAGAGGTATACTATAACGATAGAGCTGAAAGGCTACAAAACTTCTATTCCCAAACCACAGCAAAAACATTTATATGCATAAAAGGAAAAACTGAGCTAATTGGAACCCCAAAGGGGGCACCTGTCTCCACTAGTTGTTGTGCTGACAGAGCCTCGGTCACTTGAGCATAACGGGGTGTCGAAGTATCTTCCCTTCCAAAGTGGTGACTAAATGGTACCTCCGCCAAATCTAGAACTGCATTAATGTTGGTCACTTCGTTGAGCCTATCCTCCCGCATTCTGCTCAGATTTCATTTACCTCATAATTTAATGCACCCTCCATCACTTCAACAATGACAGGGAGACTCTTGCCCTTCCTCCCCATCAACACGAGCCGAACAAGACCCATCTAGATGTCCTCCCTCCTCATTAACGCCTGCATCTAAGAATAACTTTCTTCAATCTTGTTTGATAGGAACTAATAAAAAAACATTAACAATTTAATTTTAACCTAAAAGTGCCTTGTGTTAAAGTTTTCATATTGTTTCATAAGAACTAATAAAAATGCCTTAACAATTTAATTGTAGCCTAAAAGTGCCTTGTGTTATAGTTTTCAGAGTCTGCTACTTAACATCTCAATAATTATAGGTTGAATTTTTGTTAGGTATTTATCCCATCATCATTTTGTTACATTTTGATGAGTAGTGATTTGAATTAATTTGGATTAAAATGTTTTATATTATTTTTATTTTATTGGTGATTTGAATTAATTTGGATTAAAATGTTTTTTATTTATAAAAGTTTAGTGTTTTGAAATTCAAAATAAGTTGAAAAGCATATATAATGTGTTGAAAAGGTGATTTACATTTTATATTTTTATACAAAATTGATATTAATATAAAAATTAATATTTAATTATATTTTTAAAAACATAATTTTTATATATTATTTAAAAAATATAATAAAAAAAATAATTTGTAATTAAAAAAAATAAATAATAAATATCATATTAATTTATTTTAATTTAAAAAATAAATTATAAATTGATTATTAAAATAAATTTATACAAATTTATTTTATTATAGATTTTATAATTGTTATAGTCATTTATAAAGTTTTTTTTTTTTTACTAGGGGAATCGGCAACTCGCGGTTCGTACTTATGACACGGGGTTTATCCCCATCGGCTACCACTATAATCCCAGGTGCTCGCGTGACACGGGGTCGATCCCCATCGGCTACCACTATAACCCCAGGTGCAACCACCCAGCTCGCAAGAATGACGCACTAGTAAATCCAGGTGAGAATCAAACATGAGACTTCATTTTACAAATTTCCTTCCATTTACACGGCACTTGCCAATCCTGTGCGGGCCTTTATAAAGTTTATTATTATTATAACAAGTTTTTTTTAATGTTTATTTTTATTTTTTAAATTAGTTAATACATATATTAATAATATAAATAATATAATGGATATGTTATATGTTTTATCTTTTTCTATTTAATGACTTGATGAACTATTGATAATTCAAAAAATGAATAAACATAGTAAATTTTAGATAAATATTTTTTTAGAGTTTTTGACAACATCAATAAGATAGAAAAATATAAAAGAAGCTCTACGAATGTAACTTGATATGGTATGGATTAATATGTAGTTAGAATCTACATTGATGTAGGTAGGAGTAGATTCCCCTCCCTTTAGAATTTCCTTTGTTTGATTTGCATATGCTATTGTCTTTCTATGCTCCTCTTCCTTTGCCATTGCAGTTTTTCTACCCGAGTTTGAGTTCTCACTTGCTATCTCAAATTCCCATATAACATTGATTAAATTCTCATATTTCTGGTCAAGTTGATCTAGTTTGTTGAGGATTTAAGTGTGTTGGGTGCCCTTTACTTTCATAGTCAAAGAAATGAAAGCCTTCATGTGTATCTACTTCTTGCTTGGCCATTGTAGAAAACCTACAATTATATGCTTTTGTAGTTGCCTCTGTAGAGGACATCTTAGTCCTATTCTTTAAGGGTCTCGTCCTTGGGTCTAAAGTTGCCTTGCATTTCTCTACCTCCCCTTACATAGCCCTACGCTAGTTTCCCTTTCCGAAAGTCTTTGTTTCTCATCATCATGAGCCACTTCCTTTCCATGTAGAAAATACACATAAGCCCAAGCCCACAAAAAAACTCCAAAGTAAATCAATACTAGAATCCTCTAAGATAATAACTATCAAATATATAAGTAACCTTGGATTCAAATACTCATATCTCCACTAAGTTGGTAAAAACCACTTCCACTTTTGAATACCTATTTTCCAATCTATTGCCATAATCAATGCACTCACAAAACCATAATGAACTAGGTTAACTTCTATGCTTATTGCCATCATCAATACACTGAACAAAGCCATAATGAACTAAGTTAACTTCTATTCTTATTGCCATCATCAATACACTAACAAAACCATAATGAACTAGGTTAACTTCTATGCGTATTGCCATCATCAATACATTAACAAAGCCATAATGAACTAAATGAACTTCTATGCTTTATTAAGATGGTGAATATAAAATTAAACATGGAAATATGTCACAATAACTAAAAAAAACAAAAACAAACTCTTTATCTCTCCTTCTCATATGCAACCATGCCAAATGTAACCTTCACATGTTGTTGCCATTAACACACTACCTTACTGTGTTTATATGTCCACGAAGAAATTTTGTTTATAATGTAACACATTAATTCAATCATGTACTTCTTAATATGTTATTCCAACATTTATTTTTACATCTTCAAGAACAATTGATACTAAATATATCTATGCTAGTAGCTTGGATACGGCTATTATATAATCACTATATAGAGTATAATTACCATATAGAGGGTTACCGGATGTCTTCCATGTCCCTAATCATGGCAATTTAAAGCGCGGTTGAACTCTACCCAAGTTCACTAGAGAGCCCGCTAGCGTAACGTAAGGTTCGTATAACTAGAATTTAGGAAATTAAATCGTATAACTAGAATTTAGGAAATTAAAGGGATACACGTCAGATGGGAATAAAAACCAGACAGGGAGGCAGATTTCGCTAAGTTATCGGAATATTTGGCTGATGAACAAATGTAACCAGAGCGCTACCAACTTATAAAATTTCATTTACAATCAAAACTGGTGTTTGGATAAGTATGGAGAAAGGTGTTTGGATAAGTATGGAGAAAGAAGATATCAATATGTCTAGGTCTGTCTCTCCAATATGTCTAGGTCTGTCTCTCCATTGAAGGCTCTGTGCTTTCTTGCATAAAGCATTTTCAACGGTTCGAACTCTTGTCTGTATGCTCCACGTTTTCAACCGTTCAGAAACTTTATGTCTCTAGCCGTTGGATGCTTGTTCTCTATTTAAGCCCAACTTCATTTCGAATCTGGGCACAATTTTGAGAAATGGCGTTCCGACTAGTTTTGTGTGTATTATTTTGCTTTGGCCTTTGCCCTTTATTACTGGTCATGTGCTTTCTGTATTTTCCTTTTCATTGGACTTACGTTTGTGTTTCTATGGTGCGTTGGCGCATTGCTGTTTCCCTTTTTTTTCTTTGGAATTTATGTTTCTGAGTTTTGGGTTTTGTTTCTCTGGCTGCCTTCAATCCTGTGTTTATTGTGTGGTTTTCTATGATGCAAGAGAGTAAACCTGTATACGGACAAATTTCTTCAGTATTTGTTATTTTGTTCTGGCTAAATGAAGATCCGCAATTCGGCATGTGGTTTGAGTGAATCGTGAGGAGACTCAGGTAAAATAAAACTGTTTCTAAATAACATTCTTCTTGTTAAACACTGCTTTCAGTTGATTTCCATGCTTTTATTTTTAATAAAGGTTTATGGAATTGGAGGGCTTCAAATTTGTTTTGAGAGACGGATTCATCACAACTCCTTATATCTCTACGGCTATTATCTGATCAAATATAAATGTGTTGTTTCTGTCAGCTGCAGAGGATTGGTTTTAATAGAAGCTCCATTGAGATGTCGCTCCAGAGGATTGGTATTTAAATACATGTGAACGGATAAATCTGTGAGTTATTTTACCAATTCGATTATTTTCTATGCAGCACAAACATAGAAACAGCTATTCGGCTTTATTAGATTTTGCATTTTAATTAGCTTTACAGTTTTATATGCATCAGGGTGTATATTGTGTATATTAGACTTTTTAAAACCCTAAATAAATCATTTAAATGATTTATGACCGAAAATCCTTCATATAATGGAAATAAAATCATTTTTCTAAGGAGGAAACGTAATTTGTTTCTCCTTTTAAATTAAGTGCGACAAGATCTAGTTTCAGAGAGATGTATGTTTATAGTGAATGGCTCGAAATAGTGATCCTCTTTCTTTTTCTAGGTTTATTTGTAATTATGCAAAACGTATAAGTGTACTTTATCCTTCCTTGAAAAGTCCCTGTGGTGTGAGTTACAAGCCACAAAGGTCCCTGTGGTGTGAGTTACAAGGCAAAATCGCTTGAAGTGGTACGAAAGAATCGTACTTACAAATTAGACGCAGAGCAGAGTTATTTCTGCATTTATGTTTTCTAACGCTTTTGATTTGGCGTGAGCGGTGTTTATTTCTATCATTGTTTTAAAATGCGTGCCCGTGCTATTTATGGTATTTCTGCCGTGTTGTGACTCTTCGAGTTCAGCAGGATCGTCCGGAGAGAATGAACTTGAGATTTGTTTCTGGACAAACTGTTGAAATCAGGTTTTAGCGGTCGTACGGGGAGAAGAAAAAAATGTGATTTATGGAGATATTTTAAAAAAATTGTGTTTTATGGAGATTTTTTTTAGCATTATTAAAATTTAAAAGGAGAGATAACGATCACATATTTTAATTTTAAAAATTAATTCAACTAAATGCCCTTGTATGTACCCTGTTCGGAGAGAATGAACTTGAGATCTCAAATTAGGGTTTAAGATATTTTATGGAGATATTTTTGAAATCGGGGTTTAGCGGTAGTACGGAGAGAAGAAAATAAAATGTATTTTATGAAGATAATTTTTTAAGCATTATTTAAAATTTGAAAGGAGAGATAATGATCACATATTTTAATTTTAAAAATCAATTCAACTAAATGGCGGTGTATGTGTCACCCTCTTTCAACAGGATCGTCCGGAGAGAATGAACTTTAGATCTCAAATTAGGTTTAAGATTTGTTTCTGAACAAAATGTTGAAATCGCAGTTTACCATTCTACGGAGAGAAGAAAATGTATTTTATATAAAGTGATAAATTTTTATTACCATTATTTAAAATTTAAAAGGAGAGATAATGATCAAATATTTTAATTATAAAAATCAATTCAAACTAAACGGCCTTGTATGTTAATAGGGATATATTTTTGAAGTTTTCGTTTTCAGTTATCGTTGATAGCATAAAAGAGGGATAATAAAAATATTCAAATCACTTAAAAGAATTCAATTTAAAATTAATATATGTAATTTAATTATTCTGTTCTTATTTTAAATGTTGGATGGTTAAAGTTTGTTTAATGAGAGTTCATTGTTTAAAATATCTTAGGTTAAGATGCATTTATGTGGATAGATCCATCTTAATCACAAGTACATTTATATTAGTTTATTTAACCTTTTTTTTTAAATGTTTGGATGGTTAAAGTTTGTTTAATGAGAGTTCATTGGTTAAAACATCTTAGGTCAAGATGTATTTTTGTGGATATATCTAATCATAAATGCATTTATATTAGTTTATTTAACTTTTTTGATATTAGATGTGGGAGGTCAAATTTTTTTCCACATGGATCTCTCTCACCTAGAGCAAGGGTTCTAAGAGCAACTCACTTCTCTAGGTGCATGAATGTTTTTGATGAGTAGACTATAAAAATAACACATAGTTATGAATGTCACTCAATTGCTTTATAGAGCCTATAAGTGTAAATACAAAAAAACAATACAAATAAAAAATGGCATTTAGGTGTTGGTGTTAATATGGTAGGAGAAGTAGGATAGTGAACCAGGGGAACTAGGTTAGGGTTTTGATTTTGAGAAGCATGGAGGTGAAGGAAGAGCAGAGTTCACGTGAGCAGTGGAGGCACAAATGGCTGGTATAGGCGTGTACCTGGACCCTTTGGCCCCTCGGTGGATAGAGGATTGGGAGCGTCACTATCATTCAAAAACACAGTTCTAGGAAATACGGAAAGGTAGGCTGAGGACCATATGTGATTTTAGGGGCTAAATTTCGCCAATGGGCTAATTTTCCATGTTTTTTCCCAAAAAATGGTTCGCCAATTTCTATTTTTTCCAAAAACGATTCGCTCAAATTCCATAGAATAAAATTATTTTACCTTAAAGATTGCCAAAATTTTATAGAAACTATATAAAATCCTTAGAAATTTGAATATTTTTTACAAAAACTATATAAAATCTTTAGAAATTTGAATATTTTTTACAAAATTATTGCCAAATATTTTACATTTTGCATATTAAGGACTAGTAAGATTAGCCCAGGTGTTAGAATTTAAGGGAAAACTAGAACATAAATATTCTTTTAATTTTATTCACTACAGTAGATATAGATCAACACTTGAAACAAAAAATTCTGAAGTAGATTAAACACATAAAATATAAATCTAAACATGCTAAAGAGAACCAATCTTTAACTAGGGTTGATCATGAACAAAAGAAAACAGTTCTGAATATTAACTTGAATTAGATGCATATTTTAAATATTAGCAAAACAAATCTGAACATTACCTTAGCCAAAACAAATATCATAAATACCTAAAGTGTTGCTGACCTCTTTCTGAATTCTCATAAAAAACTATAATGGTCATG
>CBVK0101069919.1:0-13102 GCA_900067695.1 Picea abies
ATTGGGACCCTGACCGGGTGATTTCCCTTAATGTTGAATATGGTCAATTCCGGCCATCAACACGTCTACAACCCCAAAGAACTTAATACCAAAACTAAATGTAATATCCCAGTACATACTGCTCTTACTTAAAAAAGACAAGATTATTTTGATCTATTCAAATCTCATAAAGAACATACATACAATCCCTTGAGAAAGTAGAGTATAATAATAAAATAGTAACATACTTATGCATGATAAGAGTTTCTCTGTGATGAGTGTAGGGCCATGAATCCATGGGACCCAATGTGAATGATGTGATTTGTGGTTGGGTGGAAATGAATGTCCACCAATTGTTTCTCATTTCTTTTCAAAATTAAGCCCCTATCCTAGGAGGAGGGCTTACAAGCTCCTAAATGTCAACATTTTCCTCTCATGCTTTAACTCTTGCTCCTTTTCTTATTTATGTTTCTTAAGTATATATAATATAATGCAAATGAATTTTGAAATATTTCAAACTTTAGTAGTGGATTTTATGATGATGATGATGGTGGCTAATGTTTACTAAAATCAAAATTGGTCTATCAGACCTTAAAAAAAAGTAAGAGATTACTTTGATTAAGTACTTTATGACCAAACTTTTAAGTACTTTATGACCAATCATCACCCAAAATTTAATTATTTATGAGGAAAAAACTTTATATTACTAGGCATAGAAATTTGCATGTTAAAAGCAATATATTTTTTAATTGTGTTGGTGGATCTTAAATGTACAAAATTGAATCATCCCTCAATAAGGGTTGTCTTAGCGTTGTCTCAGCTGGGTTAAAACAAGGTGTTTTTTCTTCCACCCATGTTTTGATTCTCATGTGAACGGGACCAAGGGCATGTTTTCCACAAATTTGGCAAAATAGATTTGCTTAGCAAGAAAAATTGCTTTCACAACTATATATGTGAAATCATACCTAATAAAAAATGAATTATACTTAACAAAAAAAATTGGTTATTATTATGTTGATTAAATAGTATCTTTATTAACATTTAAATTAAGTCAAAAATTAATAATAAGAAATAATTGAAAATAACATGACATTGTTTTCTTTATATTAAGGGTATAATTGTGTTGGTACTTTTGACTAACATGTTTTTATGGTTTTTTTTACGTCATATGTACAAAACATAGAAAACTTATTTGGTCTTTTGCATCTTGAAGATTAAAAGGGTCATCAGAATTTCACACTCACTTAATGCGACTTTATGGAAACAAATCTTCTTTTGAGATTGAAATCATGTTGGATTCATGTGTGGATGGGTTTCTTTCATGAAGCTATGTTCATTGCTTCTCCATTTAGCATTGGTGAAAATTCCCCAATACCATCGACATTTTGAAGTTGTTAGTAGCTGTGAGTGTAACCAAAATTTAATGTGTTTTCTTGTATATTTCAAAATTACAATCCCTAAGTTCATTCAATATTCTATTTATGGTTCAATGTTCTTACATTAAGTGAGTTAGGATGCTCTCACAGTGCACTCCAAATCCTTGCAACATAATCCTAGGTTTTACTATTTGGCTTCTAACATCAAGAGAGGTTGGAATTTTTATTTTATTGAACATCAGTAGGATAACATTGTGTTTCTTTTAGATGATCTCCATTGTTGTTGTTGGTTTTGTCTACCCAGTTACATTGATTGACATTGATTAATGAGAAAGTGCATGATCACATTAATGGGTTTTTGTTGGGCCTAAGGATTATCATTTTTCCCTGGAGAAAAAAATCGTAATGCTATTAAATAAGAAAATAAGTACATTTTATAATTACTTTGACATTGTAAAAATATCCAAAAGGATCTTGTACGAGCCTCATCAACCACATATTCTACCTATATATTTTATTAGAAAAGAAAAGAATATTATTATTCCATAATTATCATATATATCTTCTAGAAGTTTAATGTAACACACCCAACCCCCTAAGATTTATTAGACTATTGGGATATTCAAAATTCCTCCTCTTGTCCATTGCTCTAGCTTTTATTCTGAGGTCATGAGCCATTGCTTCTATTTAAGAACTTTCCAATGACTGTAATTGTGCTCAAATACGATATCCATGCAAGAATTTATGCCCCTTTAAAGTTCCTCTAACATTTTCCTTACAATGATGTCATCGTGTCCACGTGGACCTATCCCACATGTTATAGCTGACATGGACCTACTACTAACCCATCAGATACAATCCATTGGGATGTTGATCCCACAAGATTATCAGGGACATATTTTCGGAACATATCCATCGGAAATTCCACTTTCTATTCTTCACAAGTCTTTCCGAAGTTCGAAGCCTGATACACTGTTAGACTCTTCCATTGGGCTCATCCCATTACATTAACAACTTTTTCATGCCAATTCTATCCTTCTGAACTATACAACTTGATACACTGTTGGAATTTATTTTTCACCATGTTGCTCCTTCCCTTAAACCTAATGTACACAACACTATCAAACTTATCCATTCGGGAAAATTCCATCGGATGACAAACTTGCAGTTCTCCCAATTTCTCCCTAAGTACGAATCCCAATACACTATCAGACTCTTCCAATCGACGTACATCATCATAGAATATTTATAACAAGTCCTTATAAAGGAAACCTTCCAAACAATCTGAAGGCCCAGATCAACTGTGACCAATGACCCTCATACTTTTCGAGTTCAGAGATACCCGACCAATAATGACCACTCTGTTCACCTTGAATACACCATGAAGGACACATGTCCTCTTCCACGTGTTTACTTCCATGTAACAGTCTCTGATTTACCTATCCTTTCTGACATGTCCTCTTCCATGGCATGTCAACAGGGTATGCTGAATCAACAGGATGACATGGAATTCTTCTTCACACCTAGCCCTTCCAAGACAACTTGCTCATCTGATGGATCGGGTGGTGGGTGATCGCCCCAATCAATGGTTCAAATCACTGCATGTTTTTTTAATTGCACGACCTTTGACCAGAACATTTGGTTTCGATAGATCTAATGGCTACGATCTGTCTAATATAATGGATTTTAACCACTTTGGGCTTGAAGGTGCACGTCACTTAATTCAATCGGGTTCACTTCTCTGGAATGGAAAGTTTATTTTAGGATTCTATGATCGAATCCTTCTGAAGACGTCTTCCTGAAAGATATGATGGATGAGATATTTTCAATATTACAACCCAAATTTATATCGGGATCAAAGATGCACAACGGTTATTCCGTCAGACCATCCTCTTTGGAAACACAAACTTGTCACTAGACTTTTCGAACGAATCCTTCCGAAATCACCTTCTCAAAGTATTTGATGGTTGAGATTGATTGTGATTGATGATCCTCAATCCTTTCAGGCTTATAAGTGCTTGACCTATAAGGCTCCTCTCGCCATCCCGATTCAATGATGGGGCAACACCTATCACTTCCTCTGCTTCATGGGTAAATATTTTGTTAACACACAATATGTATATGAGTCTAGTTTTCTCTCCTTTTTGAAATTTTAATTAAGTCTGGTCTCAGAAGGACACCATTAGTATTTTTCAGTCATGTGTTCAGTGTTTTTGATACAATTCATTTGTTTAAACTTGTAGGCTTGAGTCATAGGGTCATTTTCTCAAAGGTTTTGAGTCATGTTTCATGTCAATAAATCATGATTTTGATTTTAACTTAGGTCTAGAAGCTAATCATAATACATTTGCAAAAGGTCTTGGTGTCATGATGGTGTTTGTCATCATTATTAAAGGAGGGAAAGTATTGGTCATATCTACATAGTTTGAAGGTCACCATCAAGTGTACAAGAGGTATTAATGATCTACCCAATCGTTTAAGTGTTGCGTCACTTGTAAAATCATATTTGCAAAAAACTCTCCCAAAAGTCCACAACAATTCAAAAACACCTCATGCGCTAAATCATACATGATCACGATTTTGGAAACGTGGAAGTTGGTGGATTCTTGTTTTTGGCACTTTGTAGTCATCACTCATTTTCAAAAATCAATCTCAAAAGAGAGGTTCAATTGTTTGCATGCCATTTCCATTTGCATGATATTCGTTGGAAACTATAACTTGCAATGAACTTTCTAGTAGTGACTGGTGGTGGGTTATATGCTTAAAGGACTGATGGTTTGACTTTATGTAGCAAGGGGTAAAAATCATACACCATCTCCTTTTCCGTGGACTACATTTGTTGCAGACTGCACATTGATGCAAACTGAGCATTCACTGCAAATACGTTGTTTACACAATGATCTGAAACCAAGACATATCTCACTTTATCTCAGGATATAGGTATCATTATTGCACTCAAAAATCTTAGCTCATTCCTTATCTCTGAAATTGCAAATTCTTTTGATGAAAACCCTAGTTAAAAATCACTTGTTACAAACTGAGTTAGCACTGTGAACTCTCTATTTTTCACAATTGTTTTGAACTCTTACTATTTGAGACTTTATTCAGCCTTAGGTTGTCATCATTTCATCCAATCTTGTAGCTCCATTTTCATCTTATTATTTTCAATATTGTTCTATCATAAACCCTATTTGTAGCAAATCATAATCATTGCAAACCATTAGCAACAGACCTTGATTTCACAAGGTTACATAACATAGTCTGTTGGAAGCTAAATAGTTTATGGATGGTCATAGGATTCTTCAATTTTGCTTCAGTTTTGATTACACACAAGTTCAGATCAGCAGACCAAATCCTGATTTTGCAGCCATGGAATACTTAGGGCTTGGGCCTTTGTTATGTCAAGGCAATACTTTTGAGCAAGGATTATGTGTTTTGTGGTTCATCGGGCTTAAGTACATGGAAAAAAAAAACCACTAGATACCTCTCACACAGGAAAAAGAGATCAAATAGTTGAAGACATGCTTGTACAAAAATTTTGCAGCGAATCCACATTGCAAAAGTGTTGAAGCAACAATTTCGTTGCGAAAGTGTATTTTCACCATAACTTTTAAACTGTGCACATTTTTTCCATGAAATTTTTATAGGAGATTCATGGAGATAAGATTAATAAACTCACTTAATTTTAGGTCAAAATAATTTACGGTTTTCAAGAAACGAGTCACCGTCATCTACAACCATTTTTTAATTTTCTCGAGATCCATGAATTGGGTTTTGACCAATTTTCTCCAGTAGAAGAATCACGATGATATTAAGTTTCTGACCAAAAATAATCCTGACCCAGTTTGTTGTTTGGGAGAAAAGGAAAAATCATCATCTACAGGAAAGTCTATAGCGCATCCTACAGACGTGCTACAAACTCTAACAGTTTGATAGATCTGAGTTGTGGGAGAGCTTCCAACTGTTAGAAGAGGTTCAAATGGTTTCCTAGGAGGCAATTAGACATCAAGGGACACTTTTACCTGATATATAGTACCACTAGATCTCCAATCATGAGCTAGTTGCAGTTGCATTTATCATCACCAACAAGCTTCTTGGAATCTACCTGTTAGTTGATTTTTTGTTTGTTTGTCTACTGCCACACCTCTCTAAGGAACATAATCCTATTCATGGGTTGGGTGGTGAGTCATAGAGGAATTTTTGATGTAAAATTCTATTTAATGTGTGATGTAACTCCTGAAGAGGGTTGGGGGTGGTTTTAGATTGAGACTCATACCTCTTGCTTTCAACTGCAAATTTTTTCTTTTAGACTGTATGTATCAGACTTAAGACTCTTGGATAATTGAAGATCAATTTCTTCTCTTGCTGTCATATTCCATGTTTCAGTCTTGTTTTGATGTTAGCTATTGATGAAGGATTTTTCTTTAGTACTTTTTCATAAATTGCAGTAAATGATCTATTGTTTATTTACTAGTGCAAGTGTTGTCAAAGAATATTTCTTATTGATTAGAAGGTTCCTTCTTGATAAAAGTTCTATTATATATGTCTCAGAAGTACTTGATGTAACCTGGTGCTTATACTTCATACTTTCTTCTTAATCTTTCATCTTTCATTTGATATTCTAAATACTGGTATGAGATTATTCAAGCCTTGCTTGATGTTGTGTATCTTGTGGAAATTTTGTGTTTATATGTAAATTGAGTTTCTTATCCATTCGTTACACTTGAAACTAAAAATTTAACTTTTACAAAACTACAAATTTATGATGGGTATTAGGCTTACACCTACAAGATTCTAGGTGTGATTCCTTGTGCTAACATTTCTGGCGTCGTTGCCGGGGAACATAGACATGAAGATATCTTCCCTGGATTGTATGACAAAGAATACTGTTGGTATTTTTATGGTGGACAGAGACCAGTAACAGAGAAGGACTGCAATTTTTCACCATGGCGACTCCACACATTTGAAGAACTTGCTGGTGATTCAAATCAAGTTACAAGAGTCCACTGAAGAACGAGCTCAGACAGAAAAATGAAAGGAAGACACATGAAAACTAGGTATCAGATCATAACTTTTCTTCAAGAGCTCATATTCTTTCTTATCAGTTCTTTCCTGTCCTTTCCTTTGCATGTTAAAAGAATCATCCTATGCTTTGTTTATTTACATGACCATAAGAACTCTGTAGTATATCCTTCCTTGAAGCAAGACGATTGCATTCCCTCTTGCATTCTTGATCGTGAACCTTTCCTTTCATCTAAATCATGTGAGAACAATGCTTGTGTTCAAATCCTTCCTGAATATGATCATCCTTGTAACCATGTGAATGATAAATTTGATTTAACATTTTCTCAGATCATAATACCATCTTCTACAACCACTGTTGTATCTTGTAACCAACTCACTGAAATTCAGTCTAGAATTAGGAAAGTTTATAAACCTAAGAAGACACCTTTTGTCCTCCATGACTATCCTCCAAAATTTTTAGATTACCTCCCTAGATTCAATGGAGAATATCACGTGATAGTTGAGCGACACATGGTTGATTTTGAATGGTTCACTGATCTATTAAAAATCATTCATGAGGATTAATTCACGAGGACTTTCTCTCAATATCTACATGGAGATGCCAGACAGTGGTTTAGAAATCTAGAGGCTAATTCCATTACTTCGTGGACTGATTTTCATGATGCTTTTTTGAAATATTTTGGTGAGAACAAATCCTTTGATCAATACCTGACTTCTTTTTGTGCCTTGAGAATGGAGGATGATGAAACTATTTTTCAATTTAATAGGAGGTTTCATAGTGTTTATCTCAAGATTCCTAAAGATATCCAACCCCCTGAAGACACTGCCAAACTATACTATGCAACAAATTTTCATTCGGATTTATCTCTCCTTCTCTCGGAGAGGAAGTCTGTTTCCTTGCAGCAGATGTTTAGTGATGCTCAGAAAGTTGAGGATAATTTCAGAGCCTGTGGATTTTTTTTTAGATCAGATTAAGGATGAGGAGTAGATTGCAGACAGATCTGACAGTGAACCTAAACAAGAAGTATGCCATGAGAACGAGTTGGTAGATCAACTTATTTAGGAGCAAGTTGTTGTCTCAGATTTTGTTGCTAATGATTTTCAGGAGGTTTTTTATGAGCCTCTATACGATGATCATGATGATTATTTCCTTGAGCAACCAGTTGTAGGATTTTCATCAAAAAATGATGTTTTTCAGAAATCTTATGGAAAAAATCAAATTACATGTCATGGTCACAACATTGAAAAGGAGGAAAGGGGTGAGTATTCTAAAGAAAATTCTCTTCCCTTTTGTTTTTCTTCTTTTGAGTTGCCGAGAAAAGGTTTTAAGATCACTAATGAAGCACAAAAAATTGAGTTTATGGAAAATCACATAGGTTTTTGGAGCTGAATAATGATTATATATGGAAACAACAATATTTCCAGGATCTTAATGTTGAAATTCAGGTATCTTCTCCCCTGGATGATGAAGTGAAAAGTAAGGATAGCCACTTAAATTTTTCTTTAGATTTTCCATTTTCTAAATTTTTTTAAGAAGCCAATGATAATCAAAGTTCCATAATTTTATGCCTGAGAACTCTAGACAATGAACCAATTTATGATAGTTATACCTCAAAGTTAGAAAATGGTGAAGAAGGGTACATTGTCTTAGACACTTTTCAAAGTAAAGTGACAATTCAGGATGTTACATTTTTTGAAAATACAAACCTAGGATTTCCAGGCAGCCAAGATCAAATCCATGTTGATTTGCATGAATAATTAAACATACAAGTAGAAGATGTTCCAATTGATAAATGTTTAGAACACGAGTTTTATTCTTGACATACATAATAAGTAAATCAATCAGACTGTTGTTGTTTGTTTTGAAAGTGATCTTGGAATTGAAGACTTAGAACAAAAACCATCAACTATGAAGAAAGAGGCTGGTATGTTACTCTATGCTTGAAAACAAGAAGAAACTATAGACACAGACTGCCCTTTCCTTTTTAGTGATAAACAAGTGGTATTCACGCATGTTCTTCAAGATCCCTTTGTATTGATGTTGGAAACATCAAAGAAAGAGACCTTTATGGGTTACCTAGAATCAATTAGTGGATTTGGTTCTTCAAAGTGGATGAGTTTTAAGATTGGATTTAATTTTCCGTTTGAATTTCCACTAAGAAAGGTTTTTATCTTATCCCTGAAGACATATACACAAGGAGTTCAATTAGTGGACAAGGTCCTTGCATGGTTTCATTGGATTTTTTATTTCACTTGATTTGGCAGTTCATTCAGTAGTTAGAGTAGGTAGTAATGTAAATAAGCTCGATTCTGAGCATTTTGTTTCCAATTTCTTGGTTTGTAGTAGATCAACAATAAGGACTCCATTATCCCAATGGATACAAAGGCACTATTATGATGATTTTCAATTAGCAGGAATGTGGTTAGTTTAGATAATGGGCATAATGAGCAACGTGCGGGCTTCTGAGACAAAATTAAATCAAGGCACATGTCTTCTTGTTCTTGAAAACTTGTAGGGAGCATACCATTCCTAGTAGGAGATATATGTTAAGACACAAGATGTATAGGAGTCACATTTTCTCTCATTTTTAAAATTTTGTTATGTTTGGTCTTAGAAGGACACCATTAGTCTTTGTCAATCATGTGTTCAGTCCTTCTGACATAATTCATTTGTTTAAACTTGTAGGCATGAGTCATAGGGTCATGTTCTCAAAGGTTTTGAGTCATGTTTCATGTCAATAAATCATGATTTTGATTTTACCTTAGGTCTAGAAGCTGATCAAAATACATTTGCAAAAGGTCTTGGTGTCATGATGGTGGTTGTCATCATTAGTAAAGGAGATAAATTATTGGTCATATATGCATAGTTTGAAGGTCCCCATCAAGTGTTATGTCCAAAATAGGGGTACGCGAGGTTTTAAAGATCCACCCAATCATTTAAGTGTTGTGTCACTTGTAAAATCATATTTGTTGCAAACTCTCCTAAAAGTCTACAACAATTCAAAAACACCTCATGTGCTAAATCGTACATTATCACGATTTTGGAAACGTGGAAGTTGGTGGATTCTTGTTTTCAATGCCTTGTAATCATCACTCATTTTCAAAAATAAATCTCAAAAGAGAGGTTCAACTATTTGCATGCCATTTCCATTTACATGATATTTGCTAGAGGCTATAACTTGTTGTGAAATTTCCAGTAGCAGTTGGTGGTGGGTTATACGCTTAAAGGTATGATGGCTTGAATTTTTGTAGCAAGGGGGAAACATCATATGCCATCTCATTTGTTGTAGAATGCATTTGCTACAGACTGCACATTGCTGCAAACTAAGCATTCGTTGCAAATACCCTGTTTACACAGTGATATGAAACCAAGGCATATCTCACTTTCTCTTAGGATATAGGTACCATTATTCCACTCAAAATATTAGCTCATACCTTATCTCTGAAACTGCAAATTCTTTTGATGAAATCCCTAGTCAAAAATTACTTGCTACAAACTGAGTTAGCGCTATGAACTCTCTATTTTGCATAGTTGTTTTGAACTCTTACTATTTGAGACTTCCTTCAGTCTTAGGTTGTCACCATTTCATCCAAGATTTTAGCTCAAGTTTCATCTCAATATCTGCAATATTGTTCTAGCATAAAACCTATTTGTAGCAAAGCATAATCATTGCAAACCATTAATAACAAACCTTGATTTCACAAGGTTACATAACGCAGTCTCTTGGAAACTGAATATTTTATGGATGGTCAAAGGCTTCTCCAATTTTTTAATTTTCTACATGAGTCACCGTCATCTACATCCATTTTTTAATTTTCTAAAGATTCGTGAAATGGGGTTTTCCCAATTTTGTCCAATGCAAGAATCATTATGATATTAAGTTTCAAACCAAAAATTAGCCTGACCCAGTTCGTTGTTTTGGATAAAATGCAAAAACATAATCTATAGGAAAGTTCGCAGCACATCTTGTAGATGTGTTGCAAACTATAATAGTTTGATAGATCCGAGTTGTGGGAGAGCTGCCAGCTATCATAAGAGGTTTGAATTGTTTCCTAGGAGGCAGTTAGATATCAAGGGACACTTGTGCTTGATATTTAGTACCACTAGATAGCCAATCATGAGTTGGTTGCAGTTGCATTTATCATCACCAACAAACTTCCTGTAATCTAGCAGTTAGTTGATTTTATTTTTGTTTGTCTACTGCCACAACTCTCTAAGGCACATAATCCTATGCATGGATTGGGTGGCAATTCCTATAGGAATATTTTATGCAAGCTTATATTTGTTGTGTGATGTAACTCTTGAAGAGGGCTGGGGGTGGTTTTAGATTAAGACTCATACCTCTTGCTTTCAGTTGTAAAACAAAATTTCAGACTGTATGTATTGGACTTAAGACTCTTGGATAATTGAAGATCATTTTCTTCTCTTACTCTCATATTCCATGTTTCAGTCTTGTTTTGATGTTATCTATTGATGAATGATTTGTCTTTAGTACTTGTTCATAAATTGATGTAAAGGATCTACTGTTTATTTACTGGTGCAAGTGTTGTCAAAGCACATTTCTTATTGATTAGGAGGTTCCTTCTTGATAAGATTTCTACTATATATGTATCGGAAGTACTTGATGTAACCTAGTGCATATACTTCATATTTTCTGCTTAGTCTTCCATCTTTCATTTGATATTTTAAATACTGGTCTGAGATTATTCAAGCATTGCTTGCTAGTGTATATCTTGTGGAAATTTTGTGTTGATATGTAAAATGAGTTTCTTGTCCATTCGTTACACTTTAAAGTAAAACTTTACCTTTTACAAAACTAAATTTTTTGATGGGTATTAGGATTACACCTACAACAGTCTAGGTGTGATTCTTAGTGCTAACATGTTCCATTGCAAAGTTTCGCTTAATTGCTCGTGTGCTAAGACATATCTAGATCCAACTTCCTTCCTTATCCTATATAAGAATCTGCATGTCTCCACCATCTTTGCAACCCGATAAGCGATCCAGATCTTTGGTTTTCCCCAAAGCATCCCATTACAATATTTTGAGAGAAATAGAGGGTCCGACTACACAGATTCCTCTACAATTCATGCCCCTTTTTACATCTAATTTATAACCTATGTATTCCATTTTTACACATAGATTGTTCATGCCAATTCACATGAATTTCAACCATGAAATTCAGATTACTTGTGAATTACACTCAAAAGAGAATAACCAACATGGACTGAACTTAACATATAGAACAAGATCACCGAATCCTAAATCCAATTCCATCCTCAACTTACATATATGATTTCATTTCATGAGAAAATCAAAATATATGAGAAAAAGTTGTTTATATAGGAAACACAGTGCATACATTCATTCCCCTTTTATTTTTGTTTTCTGATCATAATCATACAATTCAATCAATTGCATAGACATGCATAATTACACATTTTACTAAGCATAAAAGGAAACACCTAGAAAACTTATCTGTTATAGGTTGTCAACTAGACAATTAACTAAGGGTGAGCACTTTCCCACGCAACCATAGGCTCAAATGCACTAGTCATTTATGCAACTATCCACCCCCATGTCAGGCCATGATACCACTAGGGGAACATTCAGTCTCTCAGATAAGAATTAATAGTGTAAAGGACACTCTCCTTCACAACAACTATTGGTCGACACCTTCCATACCCATCGGACCTAGGGCCTCCACAAGGTTTCTCAAATTCCATCTCAACTGAAATTATCTCAGCATAAGGAATTTTCTCAACTTATCTTAGTTGGAATTGCTTTGTTCCATTACCCAACAAGCATCAAGCTTGCGACCCTATAGGATCAAGTTGCGATCCAGATTTTATGAGCATAACGAAATGACTATAGATTATTAACAAGTGCTTAAGACAAAATAATAGAGATACAACAAAACTGGTTTTCTATTCAATAAGGAAATAAGCTAAAATTGTAAAATGTAGTGGAAAACAAGCTTGCTGGAATGGTGGTAGCTTATCTCTGAGAAGAGATGTGACGACTGCGCTCATTCGGAAGAATATGGTTACAATGAGGCTCTGAAGGACTTTTTACAATAAATAGGAACGTAAAAAACCATAGACATCCAAAAACCTAACCCTAGGAGATGAAGCGCTAAAAGTCATGTGGGCCCCATTTTGGTAAGTCAGTACATCAACTTCCCGGGGTCCTAACTTTTGCATATGATCTCTATTTGATGCACTCAATACCTCGTTAGAAAGATCTATCTGAGGACTACAAATTTTGTGTGAGAAACATCAAAGGAACTTCCATATTTCTCCCAATTTCCCCAAAATATGTTGTTTAGGGCCTCAAAACAGCTCCAGAAGTTTCAGGACTCGAAAAACTGCTAAAAATAGTAAATTACCAAAATTGCCAGAAAACTATTTTGAGCCAGTTGGAAAAGGTGGGTGGCTACTAATATCCACCTAGATCAATCCTCCCTCCTTAGGAAGCAATGATCTCCATTGTGTTGATTTCCCCCATCAGATGAGGAAATTTTTGCTGAATCTGGCCCCAGGTGAGCCAGTTGCCTTGGTACAGGAGTTGCCCTTCTTTGACAACTCGATACAGCTAGATCCTTTGCTATCAAGTGCTCTTGATCTGTGTGTCCACAATCTAATCATTGGATTCATGTTGTATGTAGTCAGGGCTGAGCTCTGTTGGTGTCAGTTGTTCTGCTACTTCTGAGGTGTCCAAT
>CBVK0101069920.1:0-37247 GCA_900067695.1 Picea abies
TGGGTGCAGGCCAAGGAAAGGAGGAATGTTGAACTCAAAAGAATTATCCTCCACGACCTTAGTGATGGTGTACGACCCATAATGAAGTGGATGAAGCTTCCGATGGGGTCCTATAAGGCATTCTTTTTGCAAGTGCAACCAAACTTTGTCACCCACCTGAAACTTATGTGGCACCCGATGTTGATCATGGCACTTCTTGTACTTGTCATTGGACTTCTATAGGATATCCTGAACTTGTTGGAAGATGTGTTGGATCTTCTCAATGAACCAGGTGGATTTGTCAGCTTCAGTTGGAGCAGGAGATGAGTCGATTGAGGTGACTGCAAGGGGAAGTGCAACATCTATGGGACCCAATGGTTGGAATCCAAACCCAACCTAAAAGGGGTTGTGGCTGGTTGAGCTATGCATGGATTAGTTGTAGCTATGCTAGACATAAGGAAGGATATCATCCCATGTGCAAGGGTGCTTGGAATTATACATGCAGAGGATATGCACAATCATTCGATTTATAACCTCGGTTTGGCCATCTATTTGGGGGTGGAAGGCTGTGGATTTGGTGAGCTTGGTGTCTAGTAGTGACCAGAGGCTCGACCAGAATGTGCTGAGAAATCGATTGTCCCGATATGAGAAAATGGTTTGTGGGATTCCAAAATGTACCCAAACTCGTTCAAAGAAGAGCTTGGTAGTGGCCTTTGCTGTGATGCTCTTCTTACAGGCAACCATAATCACCATCTTAGAAAAGCGATCAATAACCACAAAAGCATAGTCATTTCCCCACTTGGTGGATGGGAGGTCGACCATGTAGTCCATATAGATGGATTCCCATGTCCTGTTAGGAGTAGGAAGAGGGGTGTACATGCCCTGTTTCTTAGTGGTCGGTTTGGCAATATCGCAGGAAGTACATGACCTGATATACTTGCTGACCTCCTGTTGAAGTTTCAACCAATAGAAATGTTTTTGTAGCATTGCCATTGTCTTTTCGATGCTGAAGTGTCCAACCACCCGACTGTAGTGGGATTCCTAGATCAACTTCGCTCGCTCACTTGATGGAACACAGATATGGCCCAGACGACACAAAAACCCATCCTTAAGATGGAAATTATCGACAAATGCGTTTGCACCTAACATTTGGTAGGTGGTGGTGAAGTCCGGGTTTGTCTCATAGAGTTGGGGCCATCTAGAGGTCTCATGGCTACAAGAGTCTAGCACTGTGGTGAGTGCTGCGACTGGCGGTCTGCTGAGGCAATCGATGATGCAGTAGGTGATTCCTGTTTTATACTTGATGTTGAGGTGGAATTGCTGTAAGTATGTGGACCACTTTTGATGGTGGTCATTCTGCAATTTTCCTTATGTTTGCATGAACTGCAGTAGCTTATGATCAGTGTGGTTGACTGTCTCCTTCCCAAGAATGTAATGTCTCCACTGGCGGCAGGCTTGCACAATGGAGTACATTTCTTTGTCTTAAGTAGGGTACTTACAGACAACATCTGATAATGTCTCACTATGATAGGCTACAGGGTGACTGTGTTGAGTGAGAATGGTGCCCACAACATTGTCTGAAGCATCTGTGTCGATATCAAAGGGCTGCTACAGGTATGGTAGTGAAATTACTGCGGCTGAGCATAAGCACTACTTCAAATCATTGAATTCTTGTTGTTGGGACCATCCTCATGCAAATGTCTCCTTACCACCACCCCTGGATGAGGGCCCATGCAATATGGGAGAATCCAAACATGAACCCGTGGTGGAAATTGGCAAGGCCCAAGAAGCTCTGAAGCTTAGTGAGTGTGGTTGGGGTTGGCCAGTCATGAATGACTTGGATCTTGGCTAGATCCACATGTACACCATGCTGATCAATGATGTAGCCCAAGTAATGGATCCTGTCCATGCCGAAGGACCATTTTTCTAAGTTGGCATATAGCTTTTGCTGCCGCAGAGTGTGCATAACTTGCTGAATATGCTACAAGTGTTTGGCCCAAGTCTTGTTGTAAATGAGAGTGTCATCCAGATACACCACTACAAATGTATTGGTGAATGATCGTAGGATATCATCCATCATCCTCATGAAAGTGGCTGGAGCATTTGTCAAACCAAAGGGCATGAAAAACCATTGAAAAAGTCCTTCCTTTGACTTGAAGGAGGTCTTCCATACATCTGTCTTCGGGACCTGGTGGTACCCAGACTTCAGATCAATCTCACTGCAGTATTTGGCCCCTGTGAGTTGATCAAGGAGGTCATAGACTCAGGGAATTAGGTATCAATTTCTGAATGTGATTTTATTCAGAGACCGGTAATCAATGCAGAGTTGCCAGGTTCCATATTTCTTTTGTACTAGCATGATTGGACTCCCAAAAGGTGATGAGATGGGATGGATGTGTCCCTTGTGGAGAAGTTCTTAGATATGTCGCTTGATATCCTAATTCTCTAACAACGAGTGACGATAGACTAGCCCATTGGGCAACAGTGCACTGGGTGTCATATCGATGGGGTGCTTGACCTGACAGTGCAGAGGTACCCCGGTAGGTGAGGAGAAGATATCCAAGTATTTTTCCACAACCTTATCTACTTGCTTCTGCTGCATGGAGAGGTTGGCCGTAGAGACCCTGGATGTGGTTGTGATCTTTTTCTTATTCTAAGAGCGAATCATGAAGAAGACAAGCTTCCCCATCTAAGATATGACCTTCCTGCATTTCTTAGCAAAGATCAAGGAAATTGCACTAGGTGGGACTGCCTCGAGTATCCTGTACAATTTCCTGTTCAAGGTAATAATAAAACTACGAGGCCTAGACTCATATATAGCATGATGTTTCCATAAATAAGGTTGG
This sequence comes from Picea abies, assembly GCA_900067695.1. Classification (NCBI taxonomy): domain Eukaryota; kingdom Viridiplantae; phylum Streptophyta; class Pinopsida; order Pinales; family Pinaceae; genus Picea; species Picea abies. The sequence goes on from CBVK0101069920.1 coordinate 2,826, forward strand.
CCCAAAATAACATCAAAAACTTTGAGAGGAGCAACATCACATAATACCTCGTCTTTGAAGGGCTTGATGTTGTATGAAAATCGACATTGTTAGCTGACGCGGAGATCGCTTCCTTGGCGGAGCCATCCAATGATGTAGGGTTGTTAGTGTGGCGTTGTCAACAGAGCCAATCTCTTGACAACCTCTACTGAGATGAGGTTCTCCTAGCTACCACTTTCAATGATGAAGTGTAGCGGGATGACTTTTACCCACATCTGTGAATGGAAGATGCACTCTCCTTATTCTGGCTCGTCTAGTTCACCAGGATGGAGCTTGGTGGTAGCAACGGTGGCACTGGGTTCTTTTTCAATGATCCATATTCCCCTTTTTGGTTCTGACTCAGAGTCAAAACCTGCATCTGATTTAGAGGCTTTTACTGTGGCCACTAGTGACTACTTTGAGCGATAGTCATCAGTGTTATGCAAAGGGATATTATGGAAGTCACACCACTTCCCGGTATCTTTCTTTGTCTTTCTGGTGTCCTTCTTTGCTTGCGGCTTGGAATGATTGTCCTGATACTATCCATATTTTCTCTGTCCTTTGTTATGTGGGTTGGGGCCACCATTTCTTGGCTTTTGTTGTGAGGGGTTTCCGGGCCCAAATTGTCATGTCTTTTGTTTGAGCTTCTGCTCAATTTTAACGGCATATAGGTAGGCTGCACCCAAGAATGAGATGTCCAGAAATTCCATTTCATTCTATATGTATCTATGTAGATCATCGTGATACTTGAGCACCAGATGTCCCTCTAAATATTTTATACCCAACTTGGTGCGCAAGGTATGGAAGCTATTTGTGAAATCTGACACTGCTTGGTCTCTTTCTTGCTGCAGTGTGGTCCATTTGGTATACAAGTAGTCATAACTTCGGATAGGGTAGTATTTTTCCTTAATAGCATCCCTGAAGGATTCCCATGTGGTGGTGACTATAAATAATGAGGGTTCCTCTATTTTTTTCTCACAGAAAGTTTCTCACCAATCTTTGACATGGGGAACGACTTTGAGGAGCACAAAAGTAATCTTTTCTCTATTCGAAAAGTTATGGATAGAAAAATTCCCTTCTAGTAGATTCAACCACTTTTCTACAACATCTACATCTATCTGACCTTCAAATATAGGAATATCAAATTTTATTTGTACCTTGAAGGGGGCGACAACTCCTCTCGAAGAAGATGTGTCGTCTGTTGGTAGCCGCCAAAGGATTTGCGCGAAATTATCCATTATCTCATTCCTTTGTTGTGTGAGGGCTTCCTCAATCAAAAGTTTGAAAGGATATCCTGTCTCCTCATATTTATTTTCTCCTGCCATGAGAGGTCACTTGGGTGTGCGAGAGATTTTTTCCTGAAGAGAAAGAAGCTCGAGACCCAACTCTTTGTACTCCGACCTCGTTGGGGAGATACATTAAGACGACAAGGAGAAAAATTATTTTATACCATTGATCTGGATTTTATGAGAAGAACAAAATGACTAAAGATTATTAACAGGTTCTTAACAAAAAATAACAGAGATACAATAAAACTGGTTTTTTATTCAATAAGGAAATAAGTTGAAACTGTAAAATGCAGCGGAAAAAAGCTTGCTAGAATGGTGGCAACTTATCTCTGAGAAGAGATGTGATGGCTGCACTCATTCACAAGAATATGATTACAATGAGGCTTTGAAGGAATTTTTACAATAAAGAATTCCAAAAACCCTATACATCCAAAAACCTAACCTTAGGAGATGAAGTGCCAAAAGTCATGTGGGCCCTGTTTGGGTAAGTTAGTGCATCAACTTCCCGGGGTCATAACTTTTGCATACGATCTCCATTTTAGGTGTATGATAGCCCATTAGAAAGGTATCGTCAAGGAGATTAATTTTGAGGAAAATGTTGAAGGAATTTCCATTTACTCACCATTTTCCCCCAAAAACATCGTTTAGGGTCTCAAAATGGCTTCGAAAGTGAAAAACTGCTAAAAATAGTAAATTACCAAAATTGTGAGAAAACTTTTTTGAGCCAGTTGAAAAAGGTGGGTTCATGGTGTTGCTTGTAATTGTCATTGTACTTCTGTAGGATATCCTGAACCTGTTGGCAGATGTTTTGGATCTTCTCAATGAACCGGGTGGATTTTCAGCTTCAGTTGGAGTAGGATATGAGTCGGTCGAGGTGACTGCAAGGGGAACTGAAATATCTATGGGACCCAATGGTTGGAATCCCAACCCCACTTGAAAGGGGCTGTGGCCAGTTGAGCTATGTAGGGCTCAGTTGTATATATGATGGACATAGGGAAGGCTCTCATCCCATGTGTGAGGGTGCTTTGAATTATACATGCGAAGGATATGCATAATCATTTGATTTACAACATCCATTTGGCCATCTGTCTGGGGGTGGAAGGTCGTGGATTTGGTGAGCTTGGTGTGTAGCAGTGACTAGAGGCTCAACCATAAGTTGCTGAGAAATTGACTGTCTCGATATGAGACAATGGTTTGTGGGATTCCAAAATGTAGCTAGACTCGTTCAAAGAAGAGCTTGGTAGTGGCCTCTGCTATGATGTTCTTCTTGCAGGCAACCAGAATCGCCATCTTATAAAAGCAATCAACAACCACAAAAACATAGTCATTTCCCTGCTTGGTGGATGAGAGGCCCGACATGTAGTCCATTGATATGGATTCCCATGGCCTTTCAAGAGTAGGAAGAGGGGTGTACAGACCATGTTTCTTAGTGGTCTGTTTGGCAATAACACAGGCAATACAAAACCTGATATACCTGCTGACCTCCTGTCGAAGTTTTGACTAGTAGAAATGTGTCTGTAACATTGCCACTATATTTTCAATGATAAAGTGTCCTACCACCTAACTGTAGTGGGCTTCCAAGATCATCTTCTCTCACTCGCTTGATGGAACACAGATATGGCCTAGATGACACAACAACCCATCCTAGAGATGGACATTATCGACAACTACGTTTGCACCCAAAATTTGGTAGGTAGTGCCCAAGTCTGGGTTTGTCTCATAGAGTTGGGGCCATCCAGAGGTCTCATGGTCACAAGATTCTATCATTGTGGTGAGTGTCGTGACTGGTGTTTTGATGAGGCAATCAACGACGCGATTGGTGCTTCTTGTTTTATACTTGATGTTGAGGTGGAATTGCTACAAGTATGTGGAGCACTTTTGATGGTGGTCATTCTGCAATTTTCCTTGTGTCTCCATGAACTACAGTGGATTATGATCAGTGTGGATGACAATCTCCTTCCTAAGAATGTAATGTATCCATTGGTGACAGGCTTTCACAATGAAGTACATTTATTTGTCGTAAGTAGGGTACTTACGACAACATATGATAGTGTCTCACTATGATAGGCCATGAGGTGGCCGTGTTGAGTGAGAAAGATGCCCACAACATAGTATGAAGCATTTGTGTCCATCTCAAAGGGTTGTTGCAAGTCTGGTAGTGAAAGTAATGGGGCTGAGAACAAACGCTGCTTCAAATCATCAAACACTTGTTGTTGGGACCGACCCCATGAAAATTTCATCTTACCACCACCCTTGGTTATTTGGCTGAGGGCCCATGCAATATGGGAGAATTCCAACATGAACCTGCGGTAGAAATTGGTAAGGCCCAAGAAGCTCCGAAGCTCAGTGAGTGTGGTTGGGGCTGGCTAGTCATAGATGACTTGGATTTTGGCTGGATCCACATGTACACCATGCTGATCAACGATGTAGCCCAGGTAATGGACCCTATCCATGCCGAAGGAGCATTTTTCCAAGTTGGTGTATAGCTTGTGCTGCCGCAGGGTGTGCAGAACCTATTCAATATGCTACAAGTGTTCGGCCCAAGTCTTGTTGTAAATGAGAATGTCATCCAGATACACCACTAAAATAGTATTGGTGAATGGTCATGGGATATCATCCATCATCCTCATGAAAGTGTCCAGATCATTTTTCAAACCAAAGGGAATGACCAACCATTCAAAAATCCCTTCCTTTGACTTGAAGGCAGTCTTCCATACATCTATTTGTTTTATCGAGACCTGGTGGTAGCCAGACTTCAGATCAATTTTACTGAAGTATTTGGGCCATGTGAGTTGATCAAGGAGGTCATTGATTCAGGGAATCAGGTACTGGTTTATGACTATGATTTTATTTAGAGCCCGATAATCAATGCAGAGTCACTCGGTTCCATATTTCTTCTATACCAGCACGATTGGGCTCCCGCAAGGTGATGAGATGGGATGGATGTGTCCCTTGTGGAGTAGTTCTTGGATCTATTGCTTGATCTCCTCATTCTCTAATAGAGAGCGACGATAGACTAGACCATTGGGAAGTGATGCACCAGGGGTCATATCGATGGGGTGCTTGAATTGGCAGTGCAGAGGTACCCTGGTAGGTGAGGAGAGAATATCCGAGTATTACTCCATGACCTTATCTACTTGCTTCTGCTGTGTGGAGAGTTCAACCTCAGAGACCCTGGATGTGGCTGTGATATTTTTCTTATTCTGAGAGTGAATCATGAAGAAGAAAAAATTCCCCATATGAGAGATGACCTTCCTACATTGCTTAGCAGAGATCAAGGAAATAACACTAGGTGGGACTGCCTCAGGTATCCTGTACAATTTCCTGTTCAAGGTAATAATAATACTACGAGGCCTAGAATCATATACAGCATGAAGTTTCCATAAGTAAGGTTGGAAAAAAAGAATATCACAAACTTCAAGAGGATAAACATCACACAATAACTTGTCTTTGAAGGGCTTGATATCGTACGACAATCGACACTGTTGGCCGACATGAAGATTGCTTCCTTGGTGGAGCCATCCAATGGTGCAGAGTTGTGGGTGTGGCTTGTCGGTAGGGCCATCTTCTTGATGACCTCTGCTGAGATGAGGTTCTTATGGCTACCACTATCAACAATGAAGTGGAGTGGGGTGCCTTTTACCCACATATGTGAATAGAAGAGGCACTCTCCTTCTTTTGGCTCATCTGGTTTACCAGGCTGGAGCTTGGTGTTAGAAACATTGGAACTGGGTTCTGCATCAATGATATGTCTTCCCCTTTCTAGTTCAGTCTCAGAGTCAAAACCCACATCTGATTCAGAGTTTTTTAGTTCAACCACCAATGAATTCTTTGAGCGACAATCAACAGTGTTATGCCAAGGGAGCTTATGGAAGTCGCACCACTTCCCGGTATCTTTCTTTGTCTTTCTGGTGTCCTTCTTTGCTTGTGGCTTGGACTGGTTGTCTTGATACTGTCCATATTTTCTCTCTCCTTTGTTCTATGGGTTAGGGCCACCCTTTCCCAACTTTTGTTCTAAGGGATTCCCAGGCCCAAATAGCCACGTCTTTTGTTTAAGCTTCTGCTAGATTTTGACAACATATCGGTAGGCCGCTCCCAAGGATGAGATGTCAAGAAATTCAATTTCATTCTAGATGTATCTATGTAGAGAAACGTTGTACTTGAGAAGCAGATGTCACTCTGAATATCTTATATCAATCTTGGTGCACAAGGTATGGAAGATATTTGTGAAATATGGCACTTCTTGGTCTCTTTCTTGCCACAATGTGGTCCATTTGGTATACAAGTCATCATAACTTCCAACAGGGTAGTATTGTTCCTTAATAGCATACCTGAAGGATTCCCAGGTGGCTGTGAATGTAAATAATGAGGGTTCCTTTGTTTCCTATTTCTCACATAACGTTTCCCACCAATATTTGACATGGGGAACGGATTTGAGGAGTGCAAAAGTAATATTTTCTCTATTCGAAAAGTTATGGACAACAAAATACCCTTCTAGTAGATTCAACCACTTTTCTACAACATCATCGTCTATATGACCTTAAAATATAGGAATATTGAAGTTTATTTGTACCTTGAAGGAGGTGGCGTCTCTACTCAAAGAATATGTGTCACCTATTGGTAGCTGCCGAAGGATTTGCACAAAACTATCCATCATCTCGTTTCTTTGTTGCGTGAGGGCTTTCTCAGTCAACAATTTGAAAGGATCTCCTGTCCCATCATCTTTCTTTTCTCCTACCATGAGAGGTCACTGGGGTGTGCGAGAGATTTTGTCCTCAAGAGAAACAAGCTCGAGACCCAAATATTTGTACTTAGACATCGTTGGGGACATGCATTAAGAGGACAAGGTTCAGACCGCTCCGATACCACTGATCTTGATTTTATGAGAAAAACGAAATGAATACAGATTATTAATAGGTTCTTAACACAAAATAACAAAGATATGTTGGCATGTTTACAGGAAGAGTGTTCTTGTCATTGATGGAAAGGCGAGAAATCTCACGAGGAAGAGCTACAATGGCCATTGGATCACCGATCCAAAGGACCTTCAACCGAATACCTGACAATCGTTGGATCATTCTAAGTGGAAGGAAAGGATAAGATAGAAGAGAAGCATCGAATATATATCGAGCCATCGATCTAAGAACATGATCGACGAACAACATTTGGTTCATGTCAAAAGTTGTGAGGAGGTTACTTCTTGGGGAATCTCACTTCAGGAGAATTAGCAACTTGAGATTCGAATTACCCGAAGCCTGAAATTTGAAATGAATAAGGACCATTAGATCTAGAGAAAATGTGATGATTGTTAGATCAGGGAGAACCACGTTAGCAAACCATGTCTACAAGGACATGTGGCATACCAAGTTGGTATACCACGTCAGCAAGGACACATGGCACAATGAGACAATGACAAGTCTCAAGTTGAATCTATATTTCAGGTACATGCAAATCATGAATCTGAGTGACACATGGCAACTACTTGTCTTGTGACACATCATCAAGTAACGTACGTAATTTACTTCACTCTAGGAGTTTTATCACCAACACTTGCCCAAAGTCCCAAATTCCTGAATGTCAAAGTCCCGGAGTGGACACAAAATGTCTGATTCGAAGATCACTTCAAGAGTATTCTCGACCATTGATCTACTATAGTGGAAGGATAGTGTAAGTGGAAGTATTAACTGACAGAAATATATCTCCACCACTTATGACTTACTGAATAGGTGATCACTCTGAAGGAAAATGGAGTAGCGATTATCCTAAAGTCTCGAAGTCTCAAACATCGAAGGCTCGAGGGAGGAAGAAGATCTAGGTCGTCGATTGCCAGAAGGACACGTAGCAGAAATATGTGTAGCTTGGGGAAAAACACTCCAGGAGATAGTGAAGGAAGTGAAGTTGAGATTTGAAATCCCCAAATCCCAAAGAGTCGAAAGAGCTGAGGATTGTCGATCTGTAGGAGGACACATGTCAACAGATCGTGAACTCCGGGTATGAAATACTCTAGAGGAAAGAAGAGAATGAAAGCATCGAAGACCCAAAGTGAATCTTGACCATTGATCAAAAAGGGTGCCAAGAGCCATCGATATGGTCTTGGTAGAAAGTGGTGAAGTCCTGAAGCAGATTAAAGCTGTTGATTTGAGGAGGACATGTGGAAGGAATCTTTGGACTCTGACTAAAATCATTATGGGAGAGAGTGAAGGTTGAGAATTGAAATTAGAGAATCCCAGAGTAGAGAAGAAGATCTCAACCGTTGATCGAGAAAAGGGATGCATGTACACAGATCATCAACTACGGAAGATTGGCATACGGAGAAAAGCAGGGTTTGATATTTAAAACTCAAGGAGCTTGAATCACGAAGTAAATCACAACCATTGATTTAGGAAGGTTAGATCTGATCCACAGACTTGAGAGGATAGATCCTAACCATCCGTTTAGGAGAACTGTCAATATCATGAGATCGACGGTCCTATAAAATTGCAGGGATTGAAGGTGCACGAACTTTAAAAATTTAAGGGCGGGTCATAATTGAAACCATGGTTTTGGAGAAAGGACACATGGGGGATCGAGGTAAATTGTAGGGTGAAACATAGTTTGATATCAAACCACATTTTGTTGCTCCCACATTCGCATGGTCACATGATATCATCACCCAAGGTCACATCATTGGAAGATAGGGAAGGATCTAGCGCTACTAGGCTCCACATAGGAGGTTACGCATTGAAAAGTAAAAAAGGCCTCTGCGTGTATAGTCCAACAACGTTGATCAAACATAATATGATCGAAGGGTTGTTGTTTCACTTTGTGGTTTCTTGATAAATTAAAATTTAGTTACACTAACTGAATCATTGTTCCTGAGCGTTTTTGAGATTCTCGACTTGAGCATTGGAGATGTGGAGTGTAATGGATGATGAGAGTAGGAATAAAAGAAAAATGTCGTGATAGAGAGAGGTTGTTGTTTCTGTGTAAAAATTAGTCGAACTGTAAGCAATGAAGCTTACGACATGAACCAAGGGAGAAAATGCAAAGATGAAGAACATAAGATGGACAAAGAAGAAATGGTGAAAACAATAGACTGTACGAGAACTTAAGCATAAGAAGATGCAAGCAGGAAGACATTGATGCAGGCAGAGAATACCAGTGTAGAAGAACAATGATGAGACTGGTAAGCCATTGATAAATACTGTATCACTGTGATAAACTTCAACAAGAAAATATTTATATCTTAGGGAGGTAGGGTGGTGCTAGGGAGGACTGTTGTCCTCAAAGTTTCAAGTGGGTGCTTGAAAACAGGGAGTTGTAGCTTATTTTGGCCCTTGACCAAGTTTTGAGGATTCTTGGTCATGTTTGACCTAGTTTTGGGACATCTAAAAGATGTCGAAGGCAGAGTGCAAGATGAAGCAAAGATCGCGGGATCTCGACCCCTTTTTAGGGATTTTTGGGTTTTGGTATTATGTAATGGGCATGGCAATGTCGGACCATGGGTTTACCCATGATTAGGCCCACTTTTTAATGTATAAATATAAATCTTGGTGATGTAAGAAAAGGCCGATGTGCTAAGTGCGAAGTGTTAATTGCTAAGTGCAAGTGGTAACTGTAATGGATTTGTGCATACTGTGTGAGACTTGCAGAGCTAAGTGAAACCAACCATAAGAGACTAAATGTAGGCTTTGTGCTGTAACCTAGCTTGGATAAGGAGGATCTAGCGAAGAGTGTGCAGATCTCTTGTCCCCTACAAAGTTGATCTTGAGGCTCTGTGCATGTAAGATGATTGAAAGAAGGTAATAAAGAAGATGAAGAGTTGGTGGATGTATCCCTAGGGTGGGGGTGAACCACGTATCTCTTGTGTTGTGAATGCTTTGTGCTTTATGGTTGCTCTCTTGTTTATATGATTAAATGCTTAGTGTGTTGTTAGATGATGAATGAATCTAATATGGTATCTTAGTGCTAAATAATGTAAGTGAATGATAGATCTAATCTATGTTAGTATGCTTAGTGCTTGACTCTATTGAATCTATGGGAATGTTGCGTAGATTTACTATTAGGGTTTAACTTCACTGTTAACTAAAATGGGTATTGATGAACTATAAATGATAAGTTCTTTGTTAAGGTGTTACAGTCATAGATCTTTGTCCTAGCTAAGGTTGTAAACACTGGAGTCCTGCAACCACCCTTGCCTCTACCTCAGGTGAGACTTCATTTTCTTTGCAGGTGTTGCCAAAAGGGTCGGTAGTTAGGTTTTTGTTGGTGCATTGTTTTAGCGTTGAACCTCGGATCTGCCCCTGTGCCAACAAATGGTTTCATTGCTAGGACTTGAAACTGTGATTGTTGGGAATTAAGGAAAGAGGAGCTTTGTGCAAAGATTTGACCTAAAACTGTGATTGCTAGGAACTAAGGAAAGAGGATATTTTTGCGAAGATCTGACCTGAAACCATGAAAGATCTGCACATAGATCTGTCACCCTAGTGCACAGTATTCTACTTAATTTGTGAAGCTCTGTGCTAAGAAAAGAAGTATGATTTGAAGAAAAGAGGTAAGATCTGAAGGATTTGTGCTTTGTTAAAGGTAAGATAAGTGGAAATTTTTGTTTCAAAACTATGGATCTAGGTATGTTTGATAAATTTTGTCCTAGCTTGAAAAGTAGGGAAAAACTAGAAGAAGGAATATTTGATATAAGTAGATCTGATAAAAGTAGTGAAAGATATGTTATACCTATGCATAGACACAATGTTTGGACTAACCAATGGATGCAGGATCCTAGAAAGACATTTTTGCAGGTTAGCTACTATGATCCTAGTGAACAGTATAGGAAAGGTTGGGGATCCTTTAAAAGAAAACGAGGGTTAACCATTTTTTACAGTTGTAGAAGATCGGGACATCTATCTAGGGAATGTCCTGGTAGAAGATCTAGTTGTCTTTGTTGAAAAGCTATGGACCATGAAGTTTCAGATTTCCCTAGAATGATAGCTAAGCTTGAAAAAATGAATATGAGATAAGAAGACCATGAGAAAGGTCAAGCAACTAAGACAATGGAAGAAACCCTGAAAGAATCAAAGACTGTATTGTTGCAAATGAAATAAGCCCTGAATAACCATCGAAATATCAACTTATTAGAGATATTCAAAGAAAAAGAGTGCATAGAAGAAAGAATAGGAGACTTCGACATTGACTGTGTTCTGGATGAAGAAACATAGGTGAGTATTATGACAAAAATAACTTGGGAAGCCTTAGGAAATCCTGCTATGATTCCTTCATTGGGGGGAATAGGATTATTCAGAGGGAAATTGATAACCCTGTGTGGGAAGCTCAACCAAATATCTATGAGGTCCCATGGAAATTCGACAGAGGAAGAATTTGAAGTTGTTAAATTTATTGAGAACAATGCCCCATTTTCTATATTACTATGAAAACCTTGGATTGAAAGGGATCAGTCTAGAAGGAAATAAGAAGAAGTCTTAGAGCAGAAGATGCAAGAGTTGAAAGATTTCATGACTAGGAGGACCGCACACTTGATTGCAAAACAAGAGAACATATTGAAGATATTTAAATCCAAAGACTTGGATGTCGACATTGGAAGAACACAAGAAGACTCATAGAAGACTGAAGAAACTACCCCAGATAGATGAGAAGTATTGCCCTTGAATCCTAGGAAATAATCTCAACAGTGCGAAGTTACTATGACAAGGGGAGATAAGAATCAGAATTGAAAGGGGAATACTGAGATGAAGCTCACTAGAAAGTAGGCTAGAAAACTAAGCAAGAAGAAATCAAATATAGAAAAAATACAGAAGGTTCCAGAGGGAACTTTGTCAAAGGAAAATTTTCAAAATTGGAACTTCGCCAGGACATCAGAACAACGTCACATGGCACTTTGCCTTGGTGAAGAAATATATCCATTGGGAATAGTATAACCATTAGAATGATACCTTGAACGGTTAGAATGACATTTATGGTCAGAAATCCGGCCATTAGACCATTGGGACCATACCGTAACATACCAAATTTAATTAATGAAGGCTTCTCGCCCGTTGGAGAGATCCATTGCCTAGTTATCTACTTATTCCGTTGAACCTTGAACCAAGAAAATGTTTTCCAATCATGATTATCCGAGTCCATAGATTACTTGATTTTTCACAGTGATCATTGCACTATCACCATCCATCCCGTTGCATTGAGTAGTTATTCTTAAAACCTAAGATATTCAACCATGAGCATGTATGTATGAAGAACTTAGCGTAGTCGAAGAGTTTGTGAAGGAGGTACTCATCAAACTCATGACTGAAAGAGTAATGTCTATGGGAATACAAGCTTCTTCGACGAGAGGAGTGCAAGCCTCTCCATTGACTGCTCGTAGATTCAGACCATCTCGACCAACAACGGAAAACAGAACCAAGCACAGAGATGAACTAGAAAATGCGAAGATAATCCCAACCATACTACCCGACTACATCCCACCTCTGGCCGACGCGGTGAGTCGTGATAGTGTGCAGAAAGATTTTGAGTATACCATGGTTACTGCATACCTCCTGAAGGGAATACGCGTAGTTCGAGCACAGCAAGACACGATCACAACATTGAAGTTCAATGACTTCAACTTAGGAGACCACAAGAACCATAGTATGCTCGCCTTGTATAAATAATTGACCAGGATGAAGGGAAAAAACTCAAAAATAATCCCCCAGTCATGGACGATGAACATCACGCAGTCCACCCCCTTGAATGTAATGAAAATTCCACACTTTGGAAGGCACCAGGAAGTTAACACCTGTGTCAAGCTCCTACTTTCATGTTACCATGGAGGCTACTTATGGCTAGACCGCCATATCACAGTCAATCCAACGCTAATCCATAGGATCACCAGATTGAGTATGCAAATACCTGACCCACAATACTTCTATCCAATGAAAGCCACAGATCATGCATTAGCAAAGAATATCAAGGATACATATGGTGATGTTGAGAAGGGGACGCAAGGCTACAAGGTAGCTTCCATCAAGAATGGCACAGTGCACCTAGCATGTCAATTAATCATAGGAAATATAGTAACGAAGAACATGCCCATGCAGGTCACAGGCTTTGTTTTTGACCTCGCGGGGAAATGTGTGGAAGGTGTACAGATGAACTAGGTGAAGTACCTAGTTAATCAACTAGAATTAGACTTTAGCGAAGCATAGGATCAGGGCTACAAGTTCCACTTTAGATGGATCCCAATCCTCATTGTGTTTGTTTCTTGGGAGATGCCAGAAGGTGTGACCTTCTCAGACATTGAGCCATTAGAGATGCTTGCTGCAAAGTTGACCATGCTTTGGTACTTGAGTGATATGGGAAAACAGTGGAAGTCAAACGTGTTGAAAATTTAACAAGAAACATGTGTCTAATTTACTTTTCCCTTAAATAAATTGGACAATAAATATTAATATATTATCTCATAATTACTTGAATATAATTAACTGAAATGGAAAATCAGTTAACTATGGGAAATTTGAGTTCAAAGGTTGTTTGGTAACACATAGAGGTGACTTGAAGTTGTAACAGAGTTATAAGTGTAGTTATGAGAGTTGTGAAGTAGTTTAACTCAGTTAAGTGAGTTAAGATCAGTTGTACTAGTTGTAACTGAACTTACACTAGTGATAGTTCAGTGAATCAGTGAACTCACATGCAACTAAATATTTTCCACGATTAACTACATGCATGTCAGATCTAGTGGAGACCCAGTCGAGATAACAAGTGAAATTGACAGTTTGGCTATCAGTTGTGATTTGAGTGAAGTGCACTCATGCAATCACACATGCAGTGGATATGATGATGAACATGTGAAATCTAGCAATTCGAATTCACCATTGTGAGAATTCTAATTGCAGGGATTGTGCAGAGGAGGCAGGATGTCTGGAAACAAAGAATTGGCACGTATATTTGCTGAATTTTTGTATGATAGTGTGAGACGATTGTATTGTACTGAGAGATCTTGGATTAAAGTTTTGTATGAGATTTTTTCATGATCCATGATATACATAATATATGATAGTGGGATTTTTAGCTTTACACTTTCCCGAAAAAAATTCTGTGTTATGTGTTCTTGATATTTCACTTTGTGATCGTGGTTTATTTTTCTGCAAGAATATTAGTAGAAGCGATTATGTATTTAACAGTGGCATAAAATTGTTAGATCAGGAGAATCACAGGAAATACTTAATTTGTATTGAAATTTCTACATGGTATCAGAGCTCACAGATCCATGGAGCCACAGAAGTGAGGTGAAAACATAATAGTATTTTCACAGGTCCCATCTCTGGTAGGGTGCGAACCGTAGTAATGGAAACAATGTGCATTTATAGGAGCATAAATTATTGCACCCTACTCAAAGGAGAGGTATGAACTTCATCAAGATTCTTGCAGGCTGCTCAAAGGAGAGGTGTGGACCTCCCTCGCCCCACTGTGCATTACAGTGTGAACTTCCTTGTGATTTTTGTAGGCTATACACTGGTAGGGTGCGAACTTCCTCAACAAGTTCATAGGCTAGACACTGGTAGGGTGCGAACTTCCCTTAGGCTACTCTCAGGTGGGGTGCGAACCTCCTAGGGCAAGAGGAATTGCAACAATTGAGTTTTGTGGTTGGATAACATTCGAATTTGCAGGATTTTCTTGGTGTGACAGTTGATTCAAGATCAAAATGGATTTCAATGGCTTGAGGTTGGAGTATGCACTCGAGGGAATATTGAACTACATTTATTGGAAGGACAGGATGGAAGTAGTACTCGAAGACAATGGCTTGAAGGATTACATTGACAAAGATGTTCCTAAGAAGGATGCGACAGACACTGCAATATTGATGCATGGCAAAAGAAAGTGGCAAAGGCGAGGAGGATTTTGTTGGAGGGAGTACAAGAACACATTGTCTCAACTCTCCATGGGAAAGCGACACCACATGCAATGTGGAAGGTTTTGACAGATCTATTCCAAAACAGTAGCGACCATAGGAAATTGGCGCTCAAAGATAAACTTAGGAAGATCAAGATGGAGAAGGGCGACACCATTCCAAAATATCTCATGAAGTTTGTCCAATGTTGGGATGAGCTTGGAAGTGTAGGAATAATAGTCACTGCTAATGATTTGGTGAGCTTGGCTCTCCTAGGACTTCCCAAGAGTTGGCACAATTATCAAGACTCTATCAATGGAAGGGAAAAATTGTCAGATTGGGAATGACTATGGTCGGATCTAGTATAGGAGGAGTTCAGGTGGAACACCAGAGATGGATCTTCATCAAAGCATGGTGATGAAGAGGATTTTTCTTTGAATTCCAAGGCAAGGAAAGGGAAAGGGAAGAAATTCCATTCAAAATCTGAGTCTAAAGTCAAGAAGCTGGATTTGTCCAAAGTGAAGTGTTTTCACTGTCATGAACATGGGCATCTCGCTACTAACTATCTGTAGAAGAGGAAGAATAAGACGGTTGCTGGAGATGCAACTGGTGAGGCTCTTGTCTCCCAATTTGAACTTGAATTCTATTTGATCGCATGCATGGATTCAAGTGCATCAGGATCGGTGTGGTATTTGGATAGTGGCACTTCCTACCACATGACGAGAGAGAAAGAGTCTTTCAGTGAATTGTAGGAGAAAGATCTCATAATGCATATAGAGATGGGTGATGATGGACGATACAATGCAACTGGTATTGGTACAATTACCTTTCATAGGGAGTCAGGTCAACCATTTCAATTGAAAAATGTTATGCATGTTCCAGGTCTGAAGAAAAACTTGGTCTCAATCGCAATGTTGGAGGACAGAGGCTATGACATTGTTTTCAGTGATGGAAAATATTTCCTATGACATAAAGAAATGGGTCAAGTCAAGAAGATAGGGATTTGAGTTAAGAATCTCTACATGCTAGAGGTAAATGGCTGCGGTGCCATGATGGCCAAGGAAGAAAAAGTGGTGAGCTGGGATGAGGGTGAATTATGGAATAGAAGATTGGGCGATCTTCATCATGGAGCCTTGAAGATCATGCAGCCTTGAAGATCATGCAGGAAATATCTACTGCACCTCCAATGGGAACACTTTCTCAGCTAGATCAGTGCAAGGGGTGCACCCTGGGGAAGTATGTAAAGTCCACTTTTCATGAAAATGAGAACCGTGCTTTGGTGATCCTGGAGAGAATTCACATAGACGTTTGTGGACCATTCTCGGTTGCTTCAACAACAAAACATAGGTATTATGTTATTTTTGTTGATGAATTTTCTTGTAAATGTTGGATATTCTTCATGCAGAAGAAGGATCAAACATTCTCAAAGTTCTGTGAGTTTAAAGCATTGGTGGAGAAAGAGTTGGGGAAGCAAGTGAAGGCTCTAAGGAACGATAATGGTGGAGAATACATCTCTAATGAATTCAAAGAATTCTATAGAAAATAAGGAATTTGAAGAGAACTCATAGTGCCTCATAACCCACAACAAAATAGGGTCATGGAGAGAAATAACAAAATGATCATGGGTGCAACACGAGCGATGTTGCATGATCAGGGCCTACCAATGCATTTGTGGCCAGAAGCATGCAATACTACGGTTTATGTACAAAACTGTTGTCCTCATAGATTAATTGGCATGAGTACACCTAAAGAAGCTTTCATTGGTAAGAAACCTGATGTTTCTCATTTTAAAATATTTGGCTCATCTGTTTATGTGCATGTGACCAAGGATGCCAGGAAGAAGTTGGAACTGACTGCTGAAGTTGGGATATTTTTGGGGTACAAAGAAACACCCCATAATTATCATGTGTATTTGCCTAATAGTAAGATGACTGTTATGCGATGGGATATAAAATTTGATGAGGGGAAAGCCATGCGATTTTCACTTGAGAGTCATCTAGAATTGCATGCAGAAGAGGAACTGCTGGTTCCCAAGGATGAGTCTCAAGATGTGGATCAACCACATGAGGAGATTCATTGAGTGGAGGAAACCAATCAAGCAGATCCATCCATCAGAAATGGTAGAAAGGGAACCACGAAAGATGACAGATTGAGACTAGATGTTGCACAAAATGTAGGAGCCCCTACTTCACAATGCAGACAGAGACAATCTCCTGATCAATTTGCTGGATACATGGCTCTCATGAGAAAATGTATTGTGATTGAACCATCTTCCTTTTAGGAAGAAGTGTAGGATCCCACTTGGGTTGATGCTATGGTAGAGGAGTATCACTCCATTGTAAAAAATAGTGCATGGGAAATTGTCCCAAGATCGGTCGACAAATCAATGGTAGGTTTGAGATGGATCTACAAGGTAAAGCAAGATGTTGATGGGAGTGTGGAGAAATACAAGGATAGGTTTGTGGCCCAAGGCTTCTCACAGATCGAGGGGATAGATTATGATGAGACCTTTGCACCTGTCGCAAGGTACTCTTCCATAAGATCCATCCTTGCACTCTCAGCACAGATGGGCTGGCGCATTCATCAGGTGGATGTAAAAACTGTGTTTCTCAATGGGATCATTGAGGAAGAAGTGTACATTGAACAACCAGAAGGTTTTGAGACCTTTGACAGGGAGTCACATGTGTGTAGACTCAAGGGAGAACTATATGGGCTGAAGCAAGCACCATGTGCTTGGTACACTCAGATAGACAACTATTTCACTGGACTGGGCTTCACCAAAAGTGAAGCGGATGCAAACCTATACAAAATTGTGGTGGAGGGTAAGCTCCTAATCATTGTTCTTTATGTTGATGATTTAATATTGACCGGTGATGAGCAACTGATACACTCATCCAAGGATGACCTTGCAAAGGAGTTCGAGATGAAGGATTTGGGCCTTCTTCATTATTTCCTTGGATTGGAAATATGGCAGTGAGATGGTGAAAGTTTTGTGTCTCAAGGCAAGTATGCAAGGGAGATACTGGGTAAGTTTCACATGGAGGGATGAAAACCCATGGATACTCCTCTTCCAGGAAACTGGAGGAAAGAGGATGATACTTCTGGAGAGGTAGTGGATGCTACTGTCTATCGACAGTTAGTAGGTTCACTAATGTATTTAGTGAACACGAGACCATACATTTGCTATGCGGTTAACCAACTAAGTCAAGCGATGGTTAATCCTACCAAACTCTTTTGGAAGGTGGGTAAGCATGTCCTGAGATATTTGAAGGGAACATATGAGTATGCATTATGGTACATACAGATGGATGAGGTGAAGTTGCATGGAGTCACGGATGCAGATTGGGTAGGCACCCCAACAAAAAAAAAAGAGAACATTAGGGGGGATCTTTAGTATCGAATCTACAGTTGTTTATTGGTACAACAGGAAACAAATATCCATGGCACTCAGTTCAGCAGAAGCAGAATACATGGAAGCGATTCAAGCTGCATGTGAGGCTATATGGATGAGAAAGATCTTGGTTGGTCTGTTTGGTTCTCATTTAGATCTGACAATGATTCATTGTGATAATCAAAGTTGCATTAAACGCTCAATTAATCCTATGTTTCATGATAGATCTAAGCATATAGATATCCGGTATCATCATCTCAGATATTGTGTGCAGCGGAAGATCATGTTGCTTCAATACATTTCTATAGAAGATCAAGATGTAGACATTCTGACGAAGGCACTCACCAGGAGAAAATTTGAATATCATAGAGACAGGATTGGGGTGAAGGATAATCCCTTTCTTTTTGAGAGGGAGTCTTGAAAAGTCAACAAGAAACATGTGTCTAATTTAATTTTTCCTTAAATAAATTAGACAATAAATATTAATCTATTATCTCATAATTACTTGAATATAATTAACTGAAATGGAAAATCATTTAACTATGGGAAATTCGAGTTCAAAGGTTGGCTGGTAAGACATGGAGGTGACTTGAAGTTGTAACAGAGTTATAAGTGTAGTTATGAGAGTTGTGAAGTAGTTTAACTTATTTAAGTGAGTTAAGCTCAATTGTACTAGTTGTAACTGAACTTACACTAGTGAGAGTTCAGTGAATCAGTGAACTCACATGCAACTGAAGATTCTCCATGATTAACTACATGCATGTCAGATCCAGTGGAGACCTAGTTGAGATAACAGGTGAAAGGGACAGTTTGGATATCAGTTGTGATTTGAGTGAAGTTCACTCATGCAATCACACATGCAGTGGATATTCTTATGAGTATGTGCAAACTAGGCAATTTGAATTCACCATTGTGAGAATTCTAATTGCAAGGATTGTACAGAGAAGGCAGGCTGTCTGGACACAGAGAGTTGGCACATGTATTTGTTGAATTTTTGTATGAAAATGTGAGATGATTGTATTGTACTGAGATCTATTGGATTAGATTTTTGTATGAGATTGTTTCATGATCCATGATATACACAATATATGATAGTGGGGTTTTTAGCTTTACGCTTTCCCGAAAAAACTTCTGTGTTATGTGTTCTTGATGTTTCACTTTATGATCATGGTTTAATTTTCTGCAAGAATATTAGTAGAAGCGATTATGTATTTAACAGTGACATACAATTTTTAGATTAGGAGAATCACAGGAAATACTTAATTTGTATTGAAATTTCTACAAAATGCAGTCTTTCACGCATACTATCTCCAGCTGAAGAGGGCTATTGAAACTGAACCTCACATGACGCCGAACACCCTACAATGGTTCTGACCCCTCATGAAGTTTTTTGCATATCGACACTTCATCTATATTACTACGCGAGCAGATGAACATAAGGAGGAGCTTTAGTCATACTACAAGCTCACAGAAGAGGACCTCGAGGAGATAACTAAGTAATGGTCAGCAAACTTCCTTATCCCTGCTGACCCTGTAGAGATATATGATCCTGAACTTGATAGCCCAGAGGTCACTCACAAAGAAAATGACACACCCAGAACCAATAGAAGGAAGAAGACTGAAGAAGTCCAAGACTTAAGTAGCGCCTCAGAAAATACTACTTCAGTATCACCTGTTTGAGGGGGTGATGAAAAAGTAGAAGAGATAAATGGAAAAGAAGATGAGTAGAAGAAAGGCAAAGTAACACCACCTAGAGATGAGGCTGACCCCTTGAAGAAGATGAAGGTTTCTCCCCCGAAACCCTCTTCTTGGAAGAAATCTAGAGCCACCGTTACTAAGATGAAGTTTGTGCTCACTGTCGATAACTTTGACTTCATCATCATAGTTGTAAACGACACCTCACAAGAAATATTGCAAAAACAAGAATCCAAGCAGGAGGATATGTATGACAGAATCGAGGTCGAAATCTGATGGGTACAATAGGCCCTTTAGTCGAGTCACACAGTGTCCACTGTGCTCCTGCGATCAAGAGAACCAGAGTTGGGAGATGATCTAGCCCAACTCCACTGACTAGCTGATGTGGTCGAAGATCACCTTCGTCGTGAACGAGAAGAAACTGAACAATCCACCTAGGACTTAAAACAAGTGCAAGAAGTACTCTTAGAACAACGCCGACTTGTAGAGCAGGAGAAGGTTTCTCTCCAGACAAATTTTGAAGAGGAGAAAGCACAGATTCAGTAAGAAAAAGAACAATTGCTCGCAAAGAAAATCAAAGTGAAAGAAGCAGTCAACAGAGCACTCTGCTCTGTGATAGGATTAGAGCCAAAGGTAGAAGACTAATTCGAGCATCAAGTAGAGCATCTCATGGAAGCTATCCAGCAGCTACATCAAAGAATAGTAGACTTAGAGCTCCACACAGTGTCCGACACTCTGCATGATGTAAGGGATCAAAGAGAAGCAACTGCCTGGAGTGTAGTTGAAAGAATCAAGGCCCTTGCCATGGAATATAAGAAACTAAGTGATTGCAATGCCCAAACTTATGAGAGATTCACTGAGCATCGGGAATTAAAGGCACTGGTGTTACAACTCTAGGAGGCAAAGCAACAAGAAGAAATAGTACAGGAACAGTTGAAGCCCCTGTCAGCTGTTGAAAGGATGAAATGATCCTAAGAACAACTCTCTGCTCAACATTAGGTCCACACCATTCAGAGCAAAGTAATGGAAGTGACTCAGAGGCTCCAACCTATAAAGGATAAGGCTTTCAAACTATTCACAGAGATCGATGGCCGAGGAGTAGAACTGGAGCAAGTCATCACTGCATCTAAACAATGCCTAGAGGGACTTGTAAATGAAGCAGTCATCCAAGAGTTTGCTGAATGGGAGGTCGTGACACAACAACAAATAGAAGCAACACGAGCCAATATCGAGGATTTTGAAGCAGAGATACCCATATCAGAGTGCCTCAGGACAAGTCATAGGTGAGTGTTGGGGGCTTGTTGGCCCTTGACCAAGTTTTGAGGATTCTTGGTCATGTTTGACCTAGTTTTGAGACATTGATAGGCTATCGAAGGCGAAGCAAAAGACAAAGCGAAGATCATGGGATCTTGTCCCCTTTTTAGGGTTTTTTGGTTTTGGGTTTATGTAACGGGTATGGGAATGTTGGCCCATGGGTTTACCCATGTTTAGGCCCACTTGGTAATGTATAAATAGAAATCTAGGTGATGTAAGAACATGTCGTTGTGCTAAGTGCTAAGTGTTAATTTCTAAGTGCAAGTGGTAACTATAATGGCTTTGTGCATAATGTGTGGACTTGCAGAGCTAAGTGAAAGCGACCGTAAGAGACTGTATGTGGGCTTTGTGCTGTAACCTAGCTTGGAGAAGGAGGATCTAGCGAAGAGTGCACAGATCTTCTGTCCCCTGTGAAGTTGATATTGAGGCTCTGTGCATGTAAGAATATTGAAAGAATCTAATAAATAAGACAAAGAGTTGGTGGATGTAGCCCCAGAATGGGGGTGAACCACGTATATCCTGTGTTGTGAATGCTTTGTGCTTTATGGTTGCTCTCTTGTTTATATGATTAAATGATTAGTGTGCTGTTAGATGATGAATGAATCTAATATGGTAGCTTAGTGCTGAATAATTTGAGTGAATGCTAGATCTGATCTATGTTAGTATGCTTAGTTCTTGACTCTATTGAATCTATGGGAATGTTGCACAAATTTACTATTACTGTTTAACTTTGTTGTAAACTAAACTGGGTATTGATGAACTATAACTGCTAAGTTCTTTGTTAAGGTGTTACAGTCACAGATTTGTGTCCCAACTAAGGTTGCAGACACAGGAGTCCTGCAACCACCCCTGCCTCTACCTCGGGTGAGACTTCATCTGCTTCACAGGTGTTACCGAAAGGGCCGGTAGTTAGGGTTTTGTTGGTGCGTTGTTGTAGCATTGAAATCCAGGTCTTCTGCTATGCCAACAAATTTCATATGGTTGCATCCAGAAAAACAAGGGTGGTAGGGTGGTGCAAGGGAGAAACATTGTTCTCTATTATGCAGGTTGGTGCCTGTGTGACTGGAAGTTGGTGCTTCCATCCAATTGTTGTTGGAACACTCAGGGAGTTGGTGCTTCCTTCTAGTGGGTGCTAGAGAAACCAGAGAGTTGGTACTCTCATCAAGTTGCATCTTGTTAAACAAGAGGTTGTAGCCTCATTTTGAGTTGGTGCTCAAAGAAAGATGATGTATAGAACTTAAAAGATTTCCTATCATTCGAAGAAGAAGAGGTTTTCTCCCTTTATGTGTTTCCTCGTGAATATTTGTCTCTGTGTATATGATATGTATGATTGATGTTTGTTATTTCTACTGCTCATGTCTTGCATAATCTAGATGATCACTTGGAGAAGGTTAATAATATTTTAATAGGAATAAAAAATTTTAAAAACAGTAACAACTGATTCACCCCCTCTCCCAGTTGTCTTAGTAATTCCAACAATTGGTATCAGAGAAGGTTCCTTTTATTTAAAGGTATATCAGTAAGCTTAAACATGACAAGCCATGAAGGAAATTCAACCAATAAGCCTCCTATGTTTGAGGGAAGAAATTTTTCCTTCTGGAAGGTTAGAATGAGAACATACATCATGGCCTTTGGTGCTGATGTTTGGGATGTTGTAGATATTGGATATACAAAACCTGTTGTGTTAGCTTCCAAAGATGATAAGTTAGAATTTAGCTTCAATGAAAAGGCAATGAATGTTATTTTGAGTGAGCTTGTTAAAGCTGAATTTGTAAAGGTCATGCAACTTGAATCTACCAAAGAAATGTGGGATAAACTTATTAGGAACTATGAAGGAGATGAGAAAGTAAAAGATGCCAAACTTTAGACACGTAGATTGAAATTTGAACAAATAAAGATGAATGAGAATGAAACAGTTAGTAAATATTTTTTAAGAGTTGAGAAGCTTGTGAATGCCATGAAGGGTCTTGGTGAGAAGATTGAAGATGCATTTTTAGTTCATAAGATTTTAAGATCTCTATCTGATAGATTTATTCCAAAATTTTTTGCAATAGAAGAACTGAATGATCTTAAAAGTCTGTCTATTGATCAAATCCTAGGAACTCTAACTTCTTATGAAATGAGGATTAGCAAAGATAAATCCACCACTAGAGGAGCATATTTTAAAGGAGACACGAATATTGATTCACAATTACATGATATTGAGGAAAAATTTGTGAGAAGGTTAAAGAAAGGATTAGGAAAATACCAAGGCAAGCTTCCCTTCAAATTTTTGACTGTGGAAAGATAGGTCACTTTTCATCTAAGTGTCCACACAAGAAGAAGGACCGGAACACTGAAGGTGAAGAGAAGTACAAATCCAATAGATTTGGTAAAAATAAAAGTTTATGTGTGAACAATGATGACTCTTCAGAAGACACTGATAGTGACTCTTCTTGTGAAGATAAGGTTAATGAATTTATGCATATGGACAAAGAGGATTATGATAATAAAATAACTGGAAGTGATGTTAATAATGAAGAATCTTTCGTTGATATGGAAGGTGAACTAATCAATTCTTTAGAAGAGATTGACATACTCATACTTAAGAAGAGAAAACAAAGAAAATTGTTGATGCAGTTTGAAAAGAATGGTAAAAAACATGATGAAGACTTTTCCCTTCTAAAAGTGGGGTTAGAATAGGCAAAGAAAATAGAGGACACTCTGAAACAAAAATTATCAGAAAAGAAGGCAAGATGTGAAGCCTTGGAAGAAGAGGTAGTAAAAACCAGAAAAGAGATGGAGAAGTTTGAATCATTGTATCTCCAAAATCTTCCAAGCAATAAAGCCTCAGCAGAACTAAATGACATTCTGAGCAAACAAATATCTCCTTTGTTGAAGACTAGTTTAGGCTATGTAATTGGTTCAAGCAGCAAACAGACAGAAAGAAAAGAGCCATTAAAGATGATCGAGTTCCAAGTCAGCAGACAATCAAACCATGTGAGTACTTTGCCACCAAAAGTTAATAAATACAAGATGATCCCTAATAAAAAACAAAGACATCAGAAGATGGAGAAACAAATTCCAAGAAGAATGCCATTCTTCAGGTACCAAAATTTCTTCCATGGTTATTGTTTTTACTTCTCTAATTTTGGTCATAAGATTGCAAATTGTCAAATCAATTTTAGAGACATACAACTGAGGAGATCAAGAAATAAACAATCTTTGCAACATAGAACTAAACAATTGATGAGTAGACAAAGTTGCACCAATCACTTTGACCTATTGAACAATGAGCTGAAATGCTATAACTTTCATAAATTCAACCACAAAGCTGCAAACTGCCATTTGAATAATTACAAAGTAGATCCAAGGATAAAACCCTTTCCCAGAAATGCCAACACATGGAAAAAGAAAGATAGTGAAAAATGTGGTCTAGTAATTTCAATTCAAAATAAAAAACACCCTTGGTATATAGACAATGGATGTTCCAAGCACATGACTAGAGACAAGGATATGTTTGTGTCTATGAGTAAAATCAAAACAGGAAATGTGACCTTTGGAAATGATGAACCGGGTAAAATCAAGGGTAAAGGGATGGTGAGTTTGAGTAATGGTAAATGAAAACCCCAGGATGTTCTTATTGTAGATGGGATGAAACATAATTTTCTCAGTGTAAGTCAAATGTGTGATAGAAGATCCACTTCCAAATATTGTAATATAAAGTCTGTAAACTCAGGACAAGTGGTGGCTAAAGGCATAAGGACAAATAATAATGTATATGTGCTGAAAGAAGATAGAGAAGAGTGTCATATAAGAAAACATGATGAAATATGATTATGGAATAGGAGACTTGGACATCTAAACTTTTACCACTTAATCAAGCTCAAAAATCTTGAGGCAGTAAAAGATCTTCCAAGAATATTAAAGCCACAAGATTCTGTGTGTAAACCCTACCAAGTAGGAAAGCTAACCATGATATAGTTTAAATCCAAGAGCTCTACTTCAATAGAGAAACCACTCCAATTAGTTCATATGGATTTATGTGGACCATCAAGACAGGAAGGCATAGGGAAGGTAAAATACTTCATGCTGATCATTGATGATTACTCCAGAATCACTTGGGTTACTTTTCTCAAAGAAAAAGATGAAGCATTTGGGCAATTTAAAATATTTAAATATTTAACGGAGAATCATGCAAGAGGTTAAAGGAAGCAAGATCAGATAGAGGAGGAGAATTTATGTCAAGTGATTTCAATGAATTATGTGATAAACATGGGATCAAGAGAGAATACACAATCCCAGGGACTCCACAACAAAATGGAGTAGTTGAGAGGCAAAACAGAACAATTCAACAAATGGTCAAGTCAATGATGAATGAGAAGAACATTGGTCAAACCCATTTGGTAGAAGAAATACACACAGTAGTTCATATTCTTAAAAAAACCCACCTCAGACCACACAGTGACAAGACACCTTATGAACTGTGGTATGGAAGACCTGCTTCAATCAAACACTTCAAAGTCTTTGGGAGTAAGTGCTACATAAAGAATAATAATCAAAACCTTGGCAAGTATGATGACAAGTCTGATGAATGCATCTTCTTAGGATATGCTACTAATAGTAAATGATATAGATGCTTTAATAAAAGATTGTATAAATTAGTTGATTGCATTGATTTAAAGGTTGATGAAGGAGTCCCAATAAGAGAGGTGAGAAATATTGAGTCTGCTACAGAGGACACAACTGAAGCTAAAGATGAACAGGTCCAAGAATCAGAAAAAGAATACTCTGATTCAGACGAAGATAGAAATACTCAGGAAGACTCAAATCAATAGACTTCATCAAATACTTCCTCCAGAATTACTCAAAAGAATCATCCTGCAAGTCAGATAATTGGTGAGAAAGACAAAGGTGTACAAACTAGGAGAAGGATAATCAAAGACACCGAGAAATCACATATGGCCTTCATATCCATGGTGGAACCTAAGAACTTTAATGAATCCAGTAAATATGTAAATTTTTTAAAATCAATGAATGAGGAAATGGATCAGATTGAGAAGAACAATACTTGGGAGCTTGTTCCTAGACCTGCAGATAAGAATGTACTTGTCTCCAAATGGGTGTTTAATAACAAATGAGTGAACAAGGACAAATTGTTAGGAATAATTCCAGATTGGTCTGTAAGGGGTATGCACAAGTTGAAGGACATGATTTTGATGAAACCTTTGCACCAGTGTCAAGATTGGAAGCCATCAGAATGTTTCTTGCCTATGCATGTCATAAGAACTTTAAAGTATATCATATGTATGTTAAGTCATCATTTCTTAATGGAGATCTAGAAGAATATGTATATGTGGAGCAACTTGAAGGATTTTCACTGACAAATAATCCTGACTATGTCTGTAAGTTGAAAAAGGCATTATATGGATTGAAACAGGCACCACGAGCCTAGTATTATAGAATGGACAAATTTCTATAGGACAAAGGGTTCAAGAAAGGTACTATTGACAATAATCTATACATTAAGTCTGAAGGTGATGATTTATTATTTGTTTTGGTTTATGTAGATGACATTATTTTTGGATGCACTAATGACCCTTCAGTTCAATGGTTTTCTAATTCAATGCAGAATGAGTTTGAGATGTCCATGATAGGAGAACTGTCATATTTTCTTGGTTTACGAATCAATCAGAGTTCTGCAGGGATATTTATCTCTCAAGAAAAGTATTTGAAAGAGATGTTAAAGAGGATTTAGATGGAAGATTCTACACCTATGAGGGATATTCAAATATTTGAAGGGTACAATGACTTATGGTCTTTGGTATCCTAGAAATAAGAATTTTCAATTAACTACATATTCAGATGTTGATTGGGCAAATTGTTTGGATGAGAGAAAGAGCACTAGTGGAGGTGAATTCTTCTTAGGTGATTCGTTAGTAGCATGGCTTAGTAAGAAGCAGGGATCTATTTCATTATCAACTATAGAGGCTGAGTACATTGCTGCTACTACTTACTACACTCAGATTTTATGGATGATACAAACTCTTGCAGATTTGAAGGTAACTTATATTGATCCAATTCCACTTTACTGTGATAACACCAGTTCCATTAGTGTCTCCAAGAATCATGTTATTCATTCAAAGACTAAGCATATATTGATAAA
Organism: Picea abies; assembly: GCA_900067695.1. Classification (NCBI taxonomy): domain Eukaryota; kingdom Viridiplantae; phylum Streptophyta; class Pinopsida; order Pinales; family Pinaceae; genus Picea; species Picea abies. Next base: position 29,534 of record CBVK0101069920.1, read on the forward strand.
ATATAATTTTCTCAAAGAACAGGTTACAAACAAAGTTGTTTAGTTGCATTTTATTCCAGCCACAAAACAAATTACATACATCTTTACTAAACCCCTAGCCATGACACCATTTGAATATCTCCATTAGAAGTTGGGTGTCATCCCTTCTCTCACCTAAGAGAGTCCATCCTGTCAGGAGGAGTATGTGTTGGTTGAATATATGATACCTCCAAAAAGTACTTCAACAACTCAGGGGGAACATGTTTTCTTTGACATTGATGTCAAAGGGGGAAAAAAGGTATTGTCTAGATGCTACAGTTGGAGGTCTAAGCATAATAGTGCATCCTTTCAGGGTTGCCATCAATGCCAAAGGGGGATATTGTTGGCATGTTTATAGGAAGAGTGTGCTTTTCATCATTGACAAGAATAGACGGTGGAGAAAAAGGTGAGAAATCTCAGGAGTAAGAGCTATAGTGGCCGTTGGATCACCGATCCAAAGGACCTTCAACCAAATACCCAAAAACCATTGGATAATTCTAAGTGGAAGGATAGGATAATCTAGAAGAACAATGCCAAAAATAGATCAAGCCATCGATATAAGAACATGATCGATGAAAAAAATTAGGTTCATGTCAAAATTTGCCTTCAAATATGCAAGAGTTTGTATCATCCATAAAATCTAAGTGAAACAAGTAGCAGAAACAACTTGAAAGTTGAATTACACAAAGCCCGAAATCCAAAATGAATAAGGACCATCAGATCTAGAGAAAATGTGATGATCGTTAGATCAGGGAGAACCATGTCAACAGACCACATCTACAAGGACATGTGGCAGACCACATCAGAAGACCACGTCAACAAGGACACATGGCACAATCAGACAATGACAAGTGTCAAGTTGAATCGGCATTTCAGGTACATCCAAATCATGAATCTAAGTGTCAAGTGGTAGCTACTCAGTTTGTGGCATGTCATCAACTGACGTAAGTAATTTACATCACTCCGAGAGTTTTAATTCGGGATTTTTACCACCAGCACTTGCCCAAAGTCCCAAAGTCCCAAAGTCCTGAATGCTAAAGTCCCGAAGTGGACATGAAACATTTGACCTAAAGATCACTTCGAGAGAATTCTCAACCATCGATCTACTACAATGGAATCATAGTGTAAGTGGAAGTATTAACCGACAACAAGAGGTCTCCACCACTTATGACTTACTCAGCAGGTGACCACTCTGGAGGAAAATGGAGTAGCAATTAGCCTAAAGTCTCGAAGTCCCAAATGTCGAAGTCTCGAAGGCCGAAGAAGATCCAGGTCATCGATTTCCACAAGGACGCATAGCAGAAATCTATGCAGCTTGGGGAAAAACACTCCGGGAGATAGTGAAGGAAGCAAAGTTGAGATTTGAAATCCTCAAAGCCCGAAGAGCCAAAGGAGTTGAGGACTATCGATCTGTAGGATGAAACATGTCAATAGATCATGAACTTTGGGTACGAAATACTCTGGAGGAAAGAAGAGAGGGAAAGAGTCGAAGCCTCGAAGTGAATCTCGATTGCTTATTGAGAAGGGTACCAAGGGTCGTCGATCTAGTCTTGGTAGAAAGTGTCGAAGTCATGAAGCAGACTAGAGCTGTTGATTTGAGGAGGACACGTGGTAGGAATCTGTTGACTCCAACTAAAAGCGTTCCAGGAGAGCATGAAGGTTGAGAATTGAAATTGCCGAAGGCTGGAGTAGTGAAGCAGATCTCGACCGTTGATCGAGAAAAGGGACGCATGTCCATAGATCATCAGAGCTCGGATCACGAAGTAAATCACAACCACTGATTTAGGAAGGCTAGATCTGATCCACAGACTTGAGAGGATAGATATGAATCGTCCATTCAGGAGCATTGTCAAGATCGTGATATCAATGGTCCCATTGCATTAGGGGAATTGAAGGTGTGCATAATTTTAAAAGTTAAGGGCGGGATGAAATTGAAACCATGATTTTGGAGAAAGGACACGTGGAGGCTCAAGGTAGATTGCAGGGCGAAACACAATTTGATCTCAAACCACCTTTGGCCGCGCCCACATTCGCATGGTCACATACTATCATTGCCCAAGGTCACATCAATGGAAGATAGGGTAAGGAGCTAGCGCTGCTAGGCTCCACATCGAAGGTTACGCTTTGAAAAGTAAAAAAGGCCTCTGCGTGTATAATCCAATGACGCTGATCAATCAGAATCTGATCAAAGGGTTATCATTTCATTTCGTGGTTTCTTGATTAGTTACGATTTAGTTACACTAACTAAATCATTTTTCCTGAGCATTGGAATCATGAATCCTAAGCATTTTTTAGATTCCTGACTTGAGCATTGGAGATGCGGAGTGTAACGGATGATGAGAGTAGGAATAAAATAAAATGTTGTGATAGAGAGAGGTTGATGTTTCTCTATAAAAAGTAGTCGAACTGCAAGAAATGAATATTACAGCATGAACTGAGGGAGAAAATGCAGAGATGAAAAACATAAGCTGGACAAAGAAGAAATGGTAAAAACAATAGACTGTACGAGAACTTAAGTGCAAGAAGATGTGAGCAGGAAGACACTGATGTAGGCATAGAAGACTGGTGTAGCAGAACACTAATGAGACTGGTAAGCCATTGATAAATATTGGATCACTGTAATAAATTTCAGCAAGCAAAGATTTATATCTCAAGGAGGTAGGGTGGTTCTAGGGAGGACTGTTGTCCCCAGAGTTTCAAGTGGGTGCTTGAACACAAGGAGTTGTAGCTTCCATCTAGTTGCATCTAGAAAAACCAAGGTGGTAGGGTGGTGCAAGGGAGAACCATTGTTCTCTGTTATGCAGGTTGGTGCCTGTGTGACTGGAATTTGGTGCTTCCATCCAGTTGGTGTTGGAACACTCAGGGAGTTGGTGCTTCCTTCTAGTGGGTGCTAGAGAAACCAGAGAGTTGGTTCTCTCAGCAAGTTGTAGCTTGTTAAAGAAGAGGTTGTAGCCTCATTTTGAGTTGGTGCTCAAAGAAATATGATGTACAAAACTTAAAAGACTCCCTATCATTCAAAGAAGAAGAGGATTTCTCCCTTTATGGGTTTCCTTGTGAATATCTGTCTTTGTGTATATCATATGTGTGATTGATGTTTGTTATTTCTGCTGCTCATGTCTTGCATAATCTGGATGATCACTTGGAGAAGGTTAATAATATTTTAATAGGAATAAAATTGTTTAAGCACAGTAATAACTTATTCACCCCGCCCTCCCCCTCTCATTTTTCTTAGTAATTCCAACAAGATATAGTAAAACCGATTTTCTATTCGATAAGGAAATAAGATGAAACTGTAAAATGTTGCAGAAACATGCTTGCTGGAATGGTGGCGGCTTATCTCTAAGAAGAGATGTGATGGTTGAACTCATTCGCAAGAAGATGATTACAATGGGGCTCTGAAGGCATTTTTATAATAAATAGGAATTCCAAAACCCCTAGACATCCAAAAACCTAACCCTAGGAGATGAAGCGCCAAAAGTCATGTGGGCCCCGTTCAAGTAAGTTAATTACATCAACTTCCTGGGGTTGTAACTTTTGCATACGATCTCCATTTTAGGTGTATTATATCATGTTGGAAAGGTATCATTGAGTAGATTCATTTTGGATGCAATATCGAAGAAACTTCCATATTTCTCACCGTTTTCCCAAAAAAATCATTTAGGGCCTCAAAACGGCTCTAGAAGTGAAAAACGGCTAAAAATAGTAAATTACCAAATTGCCACAGAACTGTTTTGAGCCAGTTGAAAAAGGTGGGTGGCCACCGATATCCACCTAGATCAATCCTCCCTCCTTAGGAATCAATGGTCTCCATTGCATTGATTTCCCCCATCAAATGAGGAAATTTCTACTGAATTTGGCCCCGGGTGAGCCATTTGCCTTGGTGCAGGAGCTGCCCTGCTTTGAAAACTTGATAAAGTTGGATCCTTTGTTGTTGAGTGCCCTTGATCTTTATGTCCATATTTTGATCATTGAATTCCTATTGTATGCAGTCAGGGTTGAGCTCTGTTGGTGTCAACTGTTCTACTACTTCTGAGGTGTCCAATAATGGTGGTAAATAAGGGCGAAGGAGATCCACGTTGAACATTGGGTGCAGGCCAAGGAAAGGAGGAATGTTGAGCTCAAAATCATTATCCCCCATGGCCTTGGTGATGGTGTATGACCCATAATGGAGTGGGGAAATATTTTTATGGGGTCCTGTAAGGTGTTCTTTATGCAAGTGCAGCCAAACTTTGTCGCCCACCTAAAACTTATGTGGCACTCGATGTTGATCATGGCGTTGCTTGTACTTGTCATTGGAATTTTGTAGGATATCCTGAACCTGTTGGCAGATGTGCTAGATATGCTCAGTGACCCGGGTGGCTTTGTGAGCTTCAGTTGGAGCAGGAGATGAGTTGATCAAGGTGACCGCAAGGGGAAGTGAAATATCTATGGGACCTAATGGTTGGAATCCCAACCCCACCTGTAGGGGATGTGGCTGGTTGAGCTATGCAGGGCTCGGTTGCAACTATGCTAGACATAGAGAAGGCTCTCATCCCATGTGTGAGGGTGCCTTGAATTATACATGTGAAGGATATGCACAATCATTCAATTTATTACCTCGGTTTGGCCATCTGTCTGGGGGTGGAAGGCCATGGATTTGGTGAGCTTGGTGTCCAGCAGTGAATAGAGGATCAACCAGAATGTGATAATAAATCGATTGTCCCGATCTGAGACAATGGTTTGTGGGATTCCAAAATGTACCTAGACTCATTCAAAGAAGATCTTGGCAATGGCCTCTGCTGTGATGTTCTTCTTACAGGCAATCATAATTTCCATCTTAGAAAAGAGATCAACAACCACAAAAACATAGTCATTTCCTTGCTTGGTAGACGGGAGGCTCGACATGTAGTCCATTGAGTTGGATTCCCATGGCATTTTAGGAGTAGGAAGAGGGGTGTATAGACCCTATTTCTTAGTGGTCAGTTTGGCAATAACGCAGGTAATTCAGTACCTGATATACTTGTTGACCTCCTGTCGAAGTTTCAACCAGTAGAAATGTGTTTGTAGTATCTCCACTATCTCTTGGATGCCGAAGTGTCCTTCCACCTAACTGTAGTGGGATTCCTAGATAAGATTCACTCACTTGTTTGATGGAACACATATATGACCTAGATGACACAACAACCCTTCCCAAAGATGGAAATTATGGACAATTTCATTTGCACCCAAAATTTGGTAGGTGGTGGCGAAGTCTGGGTTTGTCTCATAGAGTTGAGGCCATCCAGAGGTCTCATGGTCGAAATATTCTAGCACCGTGGTGAGTGCCACAACTGGCGATCTGTCAAGGTAATCAATGAAATGATTGGTGCTTCTTGTTTTATACTTAATGTTGAGGTGGAATTGCTGCAAGTATGTGGACCACTTTTGATGGCAGTCATTCTGTAATTTTCCTTGTGTTTGCATGAACTGTAGCGGCTTATGATCAATGTGGATGACTGTCTCCTTCCCAAGAATGTAATGTCTCCACTGGCAGTAGGCTTTCACAATGGAGTACATTTCTTCGTCATAAGTAGGGTACTTATGGACAACATCTGATATTGTCTTACTATGATAGGCCATAGGGTGGCCGTGCTGAGTGAGAACGATGCCCACAACATAGTCTGAAGTGTCTATCTCGATCTCAAAGGGATGCTGCAGGTCTGGTAGTGAAATTAATGGGGCTGAGCACAAGTTCTTCTTCAAATCATTGAACACTTTATTTCGGGACTGGCCCCACACAAATTTCACCTTACCACCACCCTTGGTTATTTGGCTAAGGGCCCATGCAATATGGGAGAATCCCAACATGAACCTGTAGTAGAAATTGGCAAGGCCCAAGAAGCTCCGAAGCTTAGTGAGTGGTTGGGGATGGCGAGTCATGGATGACTTGGATCTTGGTTGGATCCACATGTACGCCATGCTGATCAATGATGTATCCCAAGTAATGGACCCTGTCCATGCCGAAGGAGAAGTTTTCTAAGTTGGCATATAGCTTGTGTTGCCACAGGGTGTGAAAAACCTATTGAATATGATGCAAGTGTTCGGCCCAAGTCTTGCTGTAAATGAGAATGTCATCCAGATACACCACTACAAAAGTATTGGTGAATGGTCGAAGGATATTGTCCATCATCCTCATGAAAGTGGATAGAGAATTTTTCAAACCAAAGGGCATGTCCAACCATTAAAAAAGGCCTTCCTTTAACTTGAAGGCAGTCTTCCATACATCTGTCTGTTCTATCAAGACCTGGTGGTAGCTAGACTTCAGATCAATATTACTAAAGTGTTTGTCCCTCATGAGTTGATCAAGGAGGTCGTTGATTTGGGGAATCGGGTATCGATTTCTGACTGTGATTTTATTTAGAGCCCGATAAACAATGCAGATTCACTAGGTTCGCACGATTGGGATCCCACAAGGTGATGAGCTAGGACAGATATGCCCCTTGTGGAGCAGTTATTGGATCTGTCACTTGATCTCCTCAATCTCTAATAGAGAGCTATGATAGAATGGACCATTGGGAAGTGGTGCGTCAAGGGTCAGATCGATGGGTTGCTTGACCTGGCAGTGTAGAGGTACCCCGGTAGGTGAGGAGAAGATATATGAGTATTCGTCCACGACCTTATCTACTTGCTTCTGTTGTGTGAAGAGGTTGACCAAAAAGACCCTGGATGTGGATGTGATCTTTCCATTATTCTGAGAGCGAATCATGAAGAAGAGAAACTTCCTCGTTTTAGAGATGACCTTCCTGCATTGCTTAACAAACATCAAGGAAATAACACTAGGTGGGACTACCTCGGGTATCCTGTACAATTTCTTGTTCAAGGTAATAACAACACTACAAAGCCTAGAATCATATACAACATGATGTTTCCATAAATAAGTTTGGCCCAAAATAACATCACAAAATTCGAGAGGAGAAACATCACACAATACCTCATATTTGAAGGGCTTGATGTCGTACGACAATCGACACTGTTGGCTGATGTAGAGATCGATTCCTTGGCAGAGCCATCCAATGGTGTAGGTTTGTGGGTGCGGTGTTGTTAGAAGGGCCAACTGCTTGATGACCTCTATTGAGATGAGGTTCTTCTGGCTACTTCTATCAACGATGAAGTGCAACGGGGTGCCTTTTACCCACATCTGTGAATGGAAGAGGTGCTCTCATTCATCTAGCTCATCTGGTTCACTAGGCTGGAGCTTGGTTGTAGTAATGGTGGCACTAGGTTCCACGTCAATGATCTGTCTTCCCCTTTCTGGTTCTGGCTTATAGTCAGAACTCGCATCTGATTAAGAGGCTTTTACTTCGGCCACCAACAACTACTTTGAGCAAAAGTCACCAGTTTTATGCCAAGGGCTCTTATGGAAGTCACACCACTTCCTAGTATCTTTCTTTGTCTTTTCGGTGTCCTTCTTTGATTGCGGCTTGTATTGGCTGTCCCAATACTGTCCATAGTTTCTCTGTCCTTTGTTCTATGGGTTGGGGTGACCCTTTCTTGAATTTTTTTGTGTGGGGTTCCCAGGCTCAAATTGTTGCGTCTTGTGTTTGAGCTTCTTCTTGATTTTGATGACATATCGATATGCCGTGCCCAATTATGAGATGTCCATAAATTCCATTTTGATCTGGATGTATCTATGTAGAGCACCACGATACGTGAGAACGAGATGGTGAGATCGGAAGAG
>CBVK0101069921.1:0-13873 GCA_900067695.1 Picea abies
CCCCTCTCCCTTTCTGCGTCATATTTCAAGCTTGTAATCCTCTTCTCGGTGGTGTTGGTGCCAAGGTGGCCTCGATCATGTTCTCTTTGGAGTGCACACATTTTTTTATGATGAGGCGATCACTAGATATCTGTTTTTTCTTCAGCTGTTTGAGGGTGCCAGGGTTCATGCAGACACTAGCCGCATTTTTTATGGTGTTTTAGAGCAAATCCGATGCTTCAGAAAGCTCTTCCGGGGGTGGGGATTGTTTGATCCTTGTTTTTTGTTGATGGTTGCGCCTTCTAGTGGGTGGATCTGGTTTTTTATTTGAGGTTTCTATGCTTCTTCTGGTTTGATGTGTGTATCTAGGTTTCTGTTTCTTGATTTGGAGCCTTTCGGCGAATTTTTTCCTTTAACTGATCCAGATCCGGTCTGTTGATAGCTGATATGTTTTTTCTCTCGGTCTTGGTCAAATGTTGATGTTTCCATGGGTGTTCATGGAGGTTTTGGGCCGTCTTCACTAATGTTGGTTTGTTGTTGATGGTTGCACCTTCTAGTGGGCGGATCTGGTTTTTTATTTGAGGTTTCTATGCTTCTTCTGGTCTAATGTGTGTATCTGGGTTTCTGTTTCTTGATTTGGAGCCTTTCGACAAATTTTTTTCCTTTAACTGATCTAGATTAGGTCTGTTGATAGATGATATGTTTTTTCTGTCGGTCTCGGTCAAATGTTGATGTTTCCATGGGTTTTCATGGAGGTTCCAGGCCGTCTTCACTAATGTCGGTTTGTTCAGGGCCTGATGCAAAGTCAAGGTTTTCTCCATTACTTTGATGGTTAGGGAGTCCCCACACTCCTCGTGGGTTATGGAGTTTTGTGTAGAGGATGTTGGGGTTTCTGTTCTTCTTCGTTGTCTTAGGTCAGAGCTTTGAGGTCCTTCTGGGTGTGCACTGTTGATTTGTTGCCTTTGGTTAACACTTTGAGGTCATTTTGGGGCATGCAGCTTCTGGTTTCTTCTCTTATGTGGATGCATGACTCCTTGTTTTTTCCCCTCCAACTCTGGTCCTTTTGGGGATTATTTGCCTCTCTGGCCTGGTCAGTCCAGGTTGTTTTTGGGGTCCATCTCTGCTGCTTTTTCATGGCTACATTTTTCTTATGCCTTGATTTTGAGGATTCCCTATGGTTTGGGGTCGCTTTTACATGGCCATTCTTTGTTTCTTTCCTCCTATTGGAATGGAAGGTATTTTCGATTAAATGCATGTTTATCCATGCATTATTCATGTAATTTTTATTTCTCTTAATAAAAATTACGTTTTTTCCTAAGGAAAAAAAAGTATGTGACTATATTTAACTTTCAAATCTATTCATTTTTGTAATTGCTAAATTATGTTGGATGTTCAAGTTGTTGTATAGCTTGGCTATTCACAAAATAATAATTTTTAATGAATCTTAAGTATTTTTAATTAATTTTAATGGATATTATTAGATTAAATTTAAATAAGTTTAAGAAGACTCTAAAATATTTAAACGAATTTAAAACAAAACCCAATAATATAATAATTAAAAAAATTAAGTCCAATAATATTTAATGATATTATTGATAATTTGAAAATATATGTTAAACAAATAGATATTTAATTATTATCTTTAATATAATTTGTACAACTTCAACTAAATATATATTTTATTTTATTTTTATTAATAATTAATAAATAAATACCCAATTGTATAACAAATATCGTACATATATTTAATGTTACTTGCGGTAAGTTGCAATAAAACTTACATTGAACAAACAAAACGAGGAGATGTCTCAGGCTCAAACTTAAATGTAAATGTTACTCAATTGCATTTAGTAGGTGGCCACTTTAGGCCAGTGCTTAACAAATCGAGGGTTGATCTAACACAATGGTAAACATTTAAGGCCTTCATTATATTCGATTGAGATTAATCTCTGGTTTTGTTTTCTTGAGCATCCAATCTTGTTTTTCCAAATTGAGAATCAAGTATATCTTGAATCAAAATTGACATTCAAACATATTGAATAATTGCAAGATGGAATTAAATAAGATGAAAGCTAATTACTCATCATATTTTATTGATTTATTAATGTAACATTATTAAAAAAAAATTGCAACTCTATTTTTTTTCTAATTCATTTGATATTTTTAACAAATATTTGTTAAATTATAATTTTTTTTATCAAATTGAAATTTTTATTAATTAAAAATTAAAATAATTTAATAATTTTTTTTTCATTTTTCAAAATTTTAATTTAATATACAATAAATGTAAAATATTATAAAAACTTTTAATATATAATATATTTGAAATATCATGAAATTTTTTAATATAGAATATATCTAAAATATCTAAAGAAAATAATAGGATTCACTTAAGGGACTGGAATTCCCACCTTAAAAGTCTTTACGAGTTCCCTAATGCCATGGACACCATTCCTATTGTCCCTACAAAGGAACAAGTTTTTTCTTTAGATGACATAGAGTTCGGGGTTAAGTGACTTGCAAATGGGAAAGCTAAGGACATTGAAGGCTATCAAGATGAATTTTTTAAAATCGAATGACCAATCCTTATCCCTCACATACACAAGCTCTTCAATTTAGTAGTCAAGTAGGGCTTCGCTAAACCCTGAACGCAAAGCCTCATTGTTCCTATTTTTAAAAACAGGGATATAAACATTCCCTCTAATTATAGGACCATTATGATTGACCCGATTTTAGCCAAGCTTTATGGAATTATTTTGGAAAAGAAGATTAACCTTTGGCTAGAAAGTCATGGTAAAAGAGCTAAAGGCCAGGCCGGGCTTAGGAGATATCATTCAACTGTGGGCCATCTTGTTACCTTTAGGATAATTGCGGAGGAGTTCCACAATAATAAAACCAATCTTTTTTGTTGTTTTGTTTACTTTAGAAAAGCTTTTGACATGGTTCCTAGGAAAAACCTTTGGAATAGGTTGGAAGAGATAAAAGTGCCTCTAGAGTTGAGGGCTGTTGCAATAAGGATGTATGAGAACGTTATTGCTAAGTTTAAAAACATTGAGGGCTGGTCAAAAGAGATTAACTACAATATTAGAGTCAAACAAGGTTGTCCCTTGTCCCCTACCCTTTTTGGCAGATACATTGACAAGTTAGAAGATTGCTTGGAAAAAAACAGGTTGTGTTGGCCCTACTCTCACTGGTATAGTAATCATTCTTCTTCTTTATGCCGATGATATCGTTCATATGGCAAATAGCCCCCATGATCTTGAAAACCAACTAAGAATCCTCAATGATTTTTTCTCCAATATGGGTATGACTGTTAATACTGATAAGACTAAGGTCATGATTATTAAATCCAATACGATCCCTTATGATACCTTTGTATATGACGACAACAACTTGGAGGAAGTGACTTCATACAAATATCTTGGAATTGATATTCACCACAAGCTCAATTGGACTTATAGCATTGAGAAAATGATTATTGGGGGATGGAAAGTTTATTATGGGCTTGAAAACAATTGTAAATCAGTTGATCTTTGGAGTTGGGATAAGAAAAAACTCCTCTTTGAGACTCTTGTTACACCTGTTATACTTTATGGATGTGAAGTTTGGGGCTGTAGTATCTCTCGTGAATCCTAGAGAAACATAGAGCAAATACAAAAGAATTTTATAGCCTATAATCTCAAAATTAAAGGAAATACGCTCTATCCCATCCTCCTATTAGAAACAAGCCTCTCCCCCATTGAGAGCATTGCTATGACTAGATACCTAATGTATAAGAACAAGTTAAACAACATGGAAGACAAGAGGCTACCTAAAATTGCTTCAAAATCGAGTCATAACCACCATCGACTCAAGTGAGGATGGCATAAATATGCCCAGTCTTGGCTAAACTATTGGGGAATCATGGAAGACACCATTTTGCAGAATAAAGATACTATTAAAAAAAACGTCAAATCAAAATTTAAGGAGAAAATGTGGTGTGGTAAAGAGTTGGAGGAAAAAATAAAATTGGGGTATTATAAGGATGTACTCAACCCTAATCTAGAAGATCAAAATTATCTATCTGTTTTGCCAAGTGTAAAGAAAAAAATAAGCATTGCTAAGGTAAGAACAAATTCTCACGAGCTCCATAGTGAAACTGGGCGTTGGTCAATTCCTAAAACGCCATGGGATGAAAGAGTGTGTCACATTTGTGACATTAAGAAGGTTGAAGATGAAAAACACTTTCTCTTATATTGTCCAGCCTATACCCATATTAGATCTCATTTTCAAAATATTTGTCACACTACCAACCTTCCGAACCTCTTAACTCAACAAAAGTATGGTGATCTTGGAAAGCTTCTCTTAATGCTTTTCGAGCACATAAACTTAGACCAATCTCTTAAGTAATCACTTACCCTCTTAAGGTTTGATAGACCAATTCGATCTTAGTGGACGTTAATCATCACCATCATCTTCATCATAAAAACTTTAATGTATTATTGTAAAACGATACTAGATACAATAAAAAAGTTTAAGGTTTATAAATTCAAATAGTAAGCAAAATCATTCAATTAAATTATGCATAAATTTAATGTAATTTAAGTTTTGATTATTGATTATTAGGATTGGGAGTTACACCGAGACTAGCGACTCTGTCACTCATGCATAATATGGAACCAAATGAATGGTTGCTACTTTACTTTTGAAGGATGAATGGTATAAACTTAAATAGATTCGGGGTAAACTCCTTTTCGTCATATTGTTGGTTCAACAAAGGGTCCTTAATCCGTGGATTTATCGACTTCTGGTTCTCAGTCTGGATATGCGACTTCACTGATACGAAATTAAAAATAAATAAAAAACAAATACAGTCCCCGGAATTGAGGAGATTTTCCCGATCTCCTTCGTGCGAGAATTATGAGAGCTAACGTCGATGGGGTTAGAGAATTACATCAGTTATAGTTTATGAAAAGATGTTTAAATAGTAAATTATTAAAGAACTGTGATAGATATTATTTTTTCAGAACATTTGCGAATGGGAGAATGTTTTGGATTTTTTATTTTCTTAAATAATTTTTATTTTTTACCATTATATTTAAAACCACATAAAATTAGTCAATTCATACACATCAACCAATTAAAAAATAGAAATTTAAATGTTAGAAATTAAAAAATCAGTTTTTTTTTTTAATTTTTAAAGTATTCAATTTAATATTTAAAGTTTACTACAACTTTATGATATTTTTAAAAAATTTGCAAACTAATTAAAGTCAAACTAGTTTGACCTAAAATCAATTACAATTAAACATTTCTTTCGATAGGTATAATAAAGGTTAATAAGTTGAATTGATTTCACTTCTCGCATGCTTCATTTTCATTTGATTAGTCAAAGATTTAATTAGTATTATCCCTAAATCCTTCTACATAGTACTTCCATGCATTAAATGGTTTCTGTAATTTAGAGGAAGCATGGAATACTTGAATTACACAAATCCATGATGAAGCTTCCTATTCCCTTTTGTTCAGCTTTGAGATAAATACATAGAGGAGTGTTTTTTCCGTGACTGGTATCTTAATGTTGTTTTTCACCACAACTTTGTTTATGCATGGTACCAACCCTAAGGAAATCTTTCTTTTGCTTCAAGAGTTAATTAACAAGTATAACATGTTAACATATGGTGTGAATGTGCCATCTATTTTGGGAATGGAAAGCTTGCTCTCTTCTGCCACTTATATTGTGTCATTTAAATATCGGTTGCACTCTTTAAGCAACTATTTAACATCCTTCTCTAAGGTTTCGGTTGTGTACTTCCAATAGTTGATGTCGATGCTTATCTGGGTGAATGCCTTCACTTGTGGATGAGGAAAATTGGGTGAAACCTCTATGAGTTCCTAGTGCCACAAGATCAAAGTGTCTAGACATTTCTACCACCCTCTTGCAAAATTGAGGCATTCCTCTAGGGGGGAGGCTAGTATCATTGTTTCATTAAAAATATATTGGATATCAAACACAACTTTGTAGAAATCCTTTTGAATTAGTGAAAGCTCATTGTGGATTTCCAGGGCGTACTCAATGAAATCACTTGCACCATACTTTGTCTTTTTGTAATACTCCAATTGATTTTTTAGCTAGGCTATCTTGGCTTTATGCGCTTCTATTTTTTAGGTCACTTGAGGACTTAAAGTTTGTTGGCTTGAGTGGTTCCCACAAATGATATGTCGGTTGATACTGGGTCCATCCTCCCCACATCCAATATTGTGGTCTTGGTGGTTTCAATTATGATTTGATTGGTGATGGTCTTCCTTTTCTTGTGTGCAAACTAGACCACTTACTTCTTCTTATCAAATGTGAACAATTTTAAGCATGCAACTTCGTCATCAATTGGATGTGCTCCATCAATAAATTATTGAAAGCCAAGATTGTTTTGACCACAGGTGTAAAATTCTTCAATTGTTTCTAACTTGGGGGGAATGTTTGATTGTTTACCTTGTGGTTTTTAAAAGTTGGTTATTATTTCTTCATGTCAATCTATCGTGTCTTTGCCTTGGCCCAATAGCCTTCCACTTGGCCAGATGATACCTATGAATTGGCCGAGGGTTAAGTGGAAGCCTTTGCTTTCTCAGTGTCAATGATCTTTGTTGGGGTGTCACCTAAATGATTTTCCTCCACTTGCTTCACCTCTATTGCTTTTACCATTGGAGTATCCATCATTGTACCCTTTTGAGTCTGAATAGTTTCATCTTTCTTAAGCATTGAGGCTTATGCCACTATAGTTATGTTTTGGGTGCTCCTGGAATTTGTTTTCATAGCTCAATCTCCATTATTGCTCTTTTCCTTTCTAAGGTTTCTTCGTAACTTAAGACTCCCCTCTTGAACTCTTATTCAAAGTATGCTTCATTCGAGTAAGGTTGTCCCGAGGCCACAATGGTTCTATGATTTGCAACAACTTTCTTAGAATCATGCAATTTGAAACAATGTGTTTTAAACTTGTATTGGTTTTTTTTTCCAACTTCCATTAATGCATGAACAACACTTTATAAGTCACATATTATTATGTTGATAAAATATATGAGACAAACTTTCTTTTGTTTTTTAGTTGATACCCCATTAAAGCCAAAACGAATGGTTTGGTAGGCAATCTCTATGTGCACTAATATGTACTTTGACAAGGCATGAGGTGCTTTTGTGGCACATATATCTTGATTTAAGTTGCCTTCTTGTTCATATACCAATATCCTGTGGTCTCGAAAACCTTCACAATTAGCTTTTTCTTAAAGTGTGGGGAACTTTCATCCAAAAATCATTTTGTATATTGGGGCCAATAATTGATCACAAATTTATTCGTAGTATATGGTTATTTATGTTCCACTGCTAGATTTAGGGTCTTTTTTCAATGTTTAAAATGTCGAATAAAAGTTGATTAAGACTATACTAAACATCAACTAAACCTTAAGAAAGTGTTGTCACATTCCAAGCATTAATATCAAAATGGTAAGTCTAGCCATCTCATGTTTATAGGATTGACCTCTCTATGTAAGTAAACTGCCTATAAACTTTATATGGGTAGAATTGGGAAAAACATTATTTTTAAAGGCCCTTTAGAAACAAGGTGAAATCATTTCTTAATAGTTGGTTAATATGTTGAAATTACTAAGACAACTGAGAGGGGGGGTGAATCAGTTGTTACTGTGCTTAAACAATCTTATGTCTATTAAAACATTTTTTCAATCTTCTCCAAGTGGCCATCAAGATTATACAAGATATGAACAACAGAAATAATAAACATCAATCACACATATGATATACACAGAGACATATTTTCACGAGGAAACCCATAAAGGGAGAAAACCTCTTCTTCTTCGAATGATAGGCAGTCTTTTATGTTCTGTACATCATCTATCTTTGAGCACCAACTCAAAATGAGGCTACCACCTCTCTTTTACAAGCTGCAAGTTGTTGAGAGCACCAACTCTCTGGTTTCTTTAGCACCCACTAGAAGGAAGCACCAACTCCCTGAGTCTTCCAACACCAACTGGATGGAATCACCTGCTTCCACTTATACATGCACCAACTTGCATACAAAAAAATCTGTGTTTTCCCTAGCACCACCCTGCCACCCTGTTTTCTAGCCACAACTAGATGAAAGCTACAACTTCTAGTATTCAAGCACCAACTTGAATAACAAAGGACTACAGTCCTCCCTAGCACCTCTCTACCTCCCTGATTATAAATAAATGATTGAATAACCAACAATACAAATATATCAATTCTTACCACTTCTTCTCAGTTCTACAATTCTTCTCTGCTTCACTATTCTTCTGTTCTGTTCATACTTGGCTTGCTTGCTGTCTCTTTCTATCTGTTCTTTCTCTCTTCCTCTCATGCTCTTTGGTATGTGTACATTTTTCTCTCTTCACCTTTTCTGTTTTGTTCAACTTCTGTTTCTCAGCTCTGAGTTTGATCTCACACTGTGCATACTGTGATTTTCCTTTCTCCTAGTTCAACTCATTATTCCAGTGAGAACAACCAACCTAACTCAGTCACGACCTTTGTCTTTTATAAAAATGCATCAATTTTGTTACACCTTGCCTCTCCAAGAGAAACTGCCAAGCAACCAAATCGCCAATCACCCAAGAACTATGATTCAGTTCTGCTAACTGAATAGTAGCTGATCAATAATCTGTGAAGTGCACTAGTAACCCTTCGATCAGATAGCCAAGATAATCAACGCCATTGGATTAAACATGCAGAGACTTGTTGATTTATCAAATATGTTCCTCGTGAACTTTACCTACGTGAACTAGCACCGGGCGTGTTTCTCCCCAGATGCCCACTCGCTGTGACCATATGCCAAACAAAATTCGTTTCGCGATTTCGCATTTCGGGTGATCGACTGTGAGTCACCTCAATTTTCCCAACTCGCAAAACTTCGAAGTGGAGCCTAGAAACACTATCTCCTTCCCTTCTCTTCCGCTAATGTGACCACTAGCTATGACCAGGGGACAAGCAAGACGGGTGAGTCATGATTTCGCATATCGCGAACTCCTGCTATGAGTTGCCTCGAAACTCCCAACTTGTGAAACTCTGAGGTGAAGCTTAGCAACATGCTAACTTCTTCGCCGTTGTGACCATGGCTATGACCAAGGGCCAAGCATTCGAGCATTTCGCGACTTCGCGACTCGCAATGTCGGAGGTTAGAGCACCTCCCTTCTTCCGATTCCCGAATTCCTGACTTCAATCACCTCAGATCAACAGTTTAAGATTTCCCGTGACTCAACAGTTGTGATCACCTTCTACATTTTGGGATTTCATGAGTTCCTGTCTGACGTGGTCTGCAGTTGTCCTTGCTGACGTGGATATCCTCTCATGGCACATGTTCTTCTCCCGGATCTGACGACCCAGTTTATTCCTCGATCCAATGGTCAATATCTCCTCTTCACACTCTGACTTCATATAAGATCAATGGTCCAGATCCTCGGTGATCTGACGACCCAGATCATTTTGCGACTTCGCATATCGCGAGTTCCTACAACTCTCACCTTTGACTTCTCTATCTCGCGAGTCAACGAAATGCTGATCTCTCCCCACATGTTCTCTGGATCCAACGGCTCAGATCATTTCACGATTTCGCATATTGCGAGTTCCTACAACTCTCACCTTTGACTTCTCCAGCTCGAGAGTTAATGAAATGCCGATCTCTCGCCACATGTCCTCTGAATCCAACGACTGATCGTCCTTCATGCTCCGATCCGACGGCTGAGGTCTAATCTCCTCCTCTGCGCTCTTTTGAGTGTCCTCGCTGTTGTTCTTTCCATCAATCTTCTGAGTGTCATCGCTGTTGTTCTTGCCATCAATGACAAGCACATTCTTTTCCTGAAAGATATGCCAACAATGTTTGCGGTAGTACGGCTGCCGTTAGGCCAAAACCCGCGGGTGATTGGTGAACTCATCACCTCTAGAGTTAATGGATCCACGAGAGGCTGTTAGACCATGTCACGAGTCCCAAAGGAGGTGCTGACAACCAAGTCAACAATCGCCCGTCAGCACCAAATGAGGTACTTGACACCAATCAAGCGGACTAGAACCCGTAACCTTTCGCTCTAATACCATTTTTGCGGTAGTACGACTGCCGTTAGACCAAAACCCGCGGGTGATTGGTAAACTCATCACCGCCAGAGTTAATGGATCCATGGGAGGCTGTTAGACCATGTCGTGAGTCCCGAAGGAGGTGATGATCACCAAGTCAACATAGTATATAGTTTGTTTTATCTCAAATTGAGTCCATTCATAGTATGGATTTTGTTGAATAACTTACTAATGTGATAATTTTTCTGGATTGAACTGTGTAATAGGTTTCGACTAATTGTGGAAACTTACATATGACTAACTTACATCCAGAAAAATTCTAACATTATGACTAACTGTTGAAACTTACATACTCAACTTTACTTATGTTTGCTCCTAATGTTAAACTACTTGGTTGTATCCTCAATAGCCAAAACATGGTGATAAAGAGGATTAGCACAATCCAACACGTGCCATCTTTGATATATGCATATAGCAATCATACCATCTCAGATGTCTAAAACAATGAAATATTATTGACACTCAGTAAAATAAAAATATAAATCTTGCCCAAAAAATCCAAGATGAATAAATAATGTTTCTCGAATATCCAAGTAATAGAAAATGTCAAAATCTCATCTCATTCCACCAAGGGTCATTTTCGTTGAAACCATGAACCCACACTTTGTATGGGCATCTAAATGGAAAAATCAAACTAATAAAAAACCATAGATGATCTGAATCGGATCTGACAAGAAAAATTGGTTATCGACATAGGACTCTAAGATGATCAACACATGAAAATTTTAAGTCTATGGATGAAGAAGGAGATTGACTTGTTGGCATGAAGGGCCCCATGCCATCACTATTGATGTCCAATTTTGTATGTAAAATATGTAAAGTCGGGCATCATATTGTAAAGAAATAATGAGACTTCAGACCCTTTCCATGTGGGAGAAAAAAAAACCAAACAAGAACGAAATGAGTAACAGACTAAAGAGAAGCTAAAGCGTGGAGGACGCCTGACCTTCCAACTAGCCTCTCAGTCGACGTAGTCTGCTATAATATGTTTCCCCACATTGGAAAATGGCTTCTTTGGCCATGGATGATGTGGAGAGGCTGCCTAGATGTCACTAAGGAGCATAGAGATGAACAAGAGAGACTATAACTTTCCTAGTGCTGAATAAATAAGAGCCTGGCAGAAGGCAAAAGAATTTTTCTTTTCCCGTTTGGGTTTCCAGGGTAAATTCTGAGTCTATGTGTGATAATGGTTTGTGGTTGCATTGTTCATGAATGTTTAATGGTGTGCACTGTAAATTAATGAATGTTGACATATTGTTTAGCAAAAATATTTATGTGCCAATTATTGTTTGAGCTCGTTCTATATGTATATGGTCTTCATGGGATCATAAGCTAGACTAACAACTCTTTAGCCATATATGTGCATTGATTTTGAGTTGGAAATCGATGAACCTCCTTCCAAGGCTGTTGCTATTCAATTTGGGGTTTCTAATTTCTGTTTTTGAGTCACTGGGCACTTTCTCGACTTGCTGGGGAATTTTCCTTTGCCCAAAATTCATAGACGACCTATATATCGAAGTTTGGGAGTGTCGGGGTGTTTATTAGCTGCCCACATACCATATACACATTTTTTCCCATTCATCGGCTACCAAATTCACCCCATAAATTTTTCCTCTATAGTCGAGTGCTAAGCCGACTTCTAAAACGTTTTTCATTACCAACGTGTTAACGAGTCTGAATGGCCTGTCCAGTAGATGAGGGAGAATGCCCAATAACAGGTCCCAACTTACCTACTCTCATTTGGTGTAGCGTTTCCCATGAGTTTATGGGCCTCGCTGCCGCTCAAAATTAAAAGAAGAAAAATGGGAAACACAACAGATTACCCCCCAAAGAGTTCTGATTAATCCTAAGGCTAATATAACTGTAAGCAAACTAATCTAATCTAACTAATTCTAACCTATCCCAGGAGAAAAATTAAAGAATGAGTACAACGAAAGATAACACCATCAAAACCAAAAATAGTTCAAGTATTCTAATGATAAATGAAAATAACAATGCTATAGATACATAGACAAATAGTTGTACCATACATCCATAACATCATTTCTATACCCACACGGAAACATGTGATAACATAAGAAAACAAAACAGAGTGCATAAATAGTTCATACACAAGATTCCTATCTACTCAACGAGAAGATAAATGCATAAAGATTAATCTCCAATACATCCATCAATGTCACAGATTTCCGAAATGCCTGCTTCTCTTTATTACTTAGAAGTAATAACACCATATTTTGTTACAAAGGGAAAAAGTCTAAAATCTATCCTCTGAGTTCTCTTTTATAAGACAAGAGAGAGACTCCTCAGTTCTCATGAATCTTTGTTTCCTTTTCCTTCCATTTATTTTCTCACATTTTGAAAATGAACATGTGAGCGTTACAAAGATAAGTGGAACAAACTCTTGAGTGATCATTTTCATCCTAAGGCAGTTTACAAATCATATTCGTTAAAAATAATCATTGAATATGTCCATTAGAGTTATATTATATTCCTTGAAAGTTTCTGGGCATTTCTGGATTCTTCCTAATGGTAAGGATACTTTTGGATTCTTCTCCTCTATCTCACCTTTCCATTGAGCTATTGTTGGCTCGATTTCGTTGCTCGTAGCCTGAGATATGTCTTCTTGAAGTCTGCATAGTCGGTTACTCAATCAAATTTGGGTTCCCTCAGCGTCTTGCATTTTTGGGAAATTTCCACTCAACATCTGCCAATATTTGTGATCCCATCTTGTTCTATCGAGCTATCCTGGGCTTGATTTCGTTAGTAGTAGTCTCAGGTATGACTGTTGGAAGTTGGTATGGTCATTTTTACCTCTGAATTCGTGGTTTGTTGTTTTCTTCATTTTATGACACCTTCCATCACCTTTTTGACTTGTACATCTATACCAATGCATTCCTTTTCCCAATACCTTTACAATAAGGTATCACAGGCCTCATTCCGACACATGTAGTGAAAGATATGGTCGTTTAAAAATTGTCACTCAACAACCATTGATCAAGCCCGTGGGTTAATCTAGACCATTGATTTTTGAACCTGGAAAAAGAGAAATCCCACCTACATATAAGATTAACACTTAGCGATTAGATAGTTTAACCCCCATGGATAGTTTTATTAAGAACCTAGGGGGCATCCGATCCATGACTTGTAGCATAATTTTCTCTAATTTTCCATCTTTCAAGATCAGGAAAATAATTAAAAAAAAATAATATACAATAAAATAAAAATAAAAAATAGAAACTTATTTACATTATTTACAATTATTTTCAAATTTTAATAAATAAATAATTACTCATAACCAAAGAAAATCAAAATTAAACTAATCTAGCTATCCCCGTTAATGTAGAAATATAAATTACCCTACCCCCCACTAGACTTGAACCTATGACCTTTGAGGAAGAAACACACATTTTTAACCATTAGGCACATTCAAGTTTGTTATTCATTTAACCTACGGAAATCTAGTTATCCGTGGAAAATAAAAAAATATTAAATAAAACAAATAATTAAAAATATAAATTAAACAACAATAAAATAAAAAATAAATAATAAAAATGAATAAATAAATTAAAACAAAAATATGTTCATTGGATGTAGCTTGGGTGGTTGCTAGGAATGATTGTTACCCTCCCCAACCAAGTTCAATTCCTCGTGAGTGACACATTGTGCCCTTAAATGGGTCTATAGGATGCTCTTATTGTTGAGCCCCCAATATTCCGAAAATACTCGACCTCCCTACGTTCTCTCGCGTTTTTTTTTTTTTTT
>CBVK0101069922.1:0-18564 GCA_900067695.1 Picea abies
TTTTTTTTTTTTTTTGGGGGGGGGTCCATGGACGTAGCGAGCACTGATATTTGATGTCGTGAACCACGTGAAAAAAAAAATTAAAACAAAATACAAAATATAAAAATTAAAATAAAATAAAAAATAATATATATATATATATATATAACAATCTTGCCCCCAACCACCACATTGAACAAAGTCCATATAATATTTCCCAAGTCCCCAGGCTTCGTCGTTGGGATACACACCTGCATGTTCTAACTTTACCCCACTCTATTCCCCGACAACGATCACTTATCGTCGATCGGCCCACACTTCCAACTCATTGCCATTTCGCCGATGAAAACTTCATTGCTATTTTGTCGACAAAAACTTCATTGCCATTTTGTTGACAAGTGCACGACCCTTTAAAAAAAGTTTAAAATATTTAACCTCAAAAGGTGTGCACACATTTCAAGGAAATCATAAAAGTTTTTTTTTTAATATTATTTCAAGACACGTTTTCAAAAAGGAAATTGAGATAATATTTCATTTCAAAGTAAGGTTGGGTCTTCATGTTTCGTTGTCGGGATTTTTCATGCTGGTGAGCATGGTAAAAACAAATGGATTCACCGGTGATGACGTTGAGAATCCGCTCCCGACCATGTCTTGTGGGAATAATGTATAATAAAAACATGCTTCATGCACGCTTTTCAATTATTGTTTAATTAAATTAATATTCCAATGAAACATTAAAATTATATTATAATATATTTTTGCTATGCATTCCAATGCATTTTGGGAATAAGGTTTGAAATACAAGTTAAATAATTTCCACAAATCCCTAGAAAATAGGAAATCCCCATAAAATAGGAGTACGTTTAGGTTTAGGTGGGAAAGAGGTAAAATAAAAAGGGCAAAAATATGTACAAGTTAGGTTTAGTAAAATTAAAAAAAAAATTTGAAAAATGAAAATAAAAATCATGAAAATAAAAATTAAAATTGGAAATTTGATTTGTTTTTCTATTTTACAGCTTGAGTGGGCCTAATGGTTAAGAACATGTGTTTCCTCTTAAGAGGTCACAGGTTCAAATCTAGAGGGGGGTAGGGTATGTAGACTTTACCAGTCAAATCGCTGGGCGGAGGGGGGTCCCTTGTCCCACAAAACAAGGGGGTCTCATACACCAATTTGGTGTGCTGGCTTGGCCGTGACCTTAAAAATAGATTATTATTATTATTATTATGTACATGTTTAATGGTAAAAAATGATTAGTTAATTAAAAATACATGGTTAACAAATATAATTAAAAATAAAAATTCATTAAATAAAATACATAAACTAAGATATATACATGAATATTTACAAAAATAACAAAATAAAATAAAATTCAAATTATAATGAAATAAAAACAAAAATATGTGCAAAAATAAAACAAAATACATATAAGAATATTTACAAAAGATAAGTAAAACAAAATAAATACAAATTAAGAAAATTAGGACCAAAATTAAGGAAGTCGGGGTTCCATGCTCATAGGTTCCACTTGTGAGGGTTCCGCACCTAGGGGCCAAAATTTAGAAAAAAGGCGTATAGGGTAGGATTTAAGAAATCATATGCCATGGAGAGGAGTGAGGCATATGGTGACCAACAATGTGGCGCTTAAGCAGTAGCGAAGTGAAAGAGAAGAAGGCAAAATGACGACGCTCAATGTGACATTTTAGCGTCGCAAGTTACGACTAGCAAAAACAGAATGTCGACTCCAACCAAGTGCACATGAAATGTTAATCCAGTCAAAATACACATCTCAGAGGGCATACACACTTAGATTGTGAGTATCGGGAATCAATCAGGTTGAAGAAAATACCTCTGCATCAGACCACCATGCATGCGACAGATAGCTAAGAGGCGTCAAGCGACCATATGACAAACACTCACAACCATAAAGCTAAATCAACTTATGGAAAGAATTTTGGTGAGAGGTAAGACCAAGAGAGGGCTTGATACAAACCAATATGAGAAGGTTCGAAGACAAACTTGCAAGGAAGATAGGTCTGACAACTTTGGGGGCTTCAGGCATTGAGGCAACTACAAGAAAAGGTAATTTGCTTCCCAATAAGGAGAAGTCAGGAAATAATCAAGATCTAGATTATGGACAAGGATCAAGAGATTCCCCCATGGGCTTCTTAAGGCTGGAGAGGTCATGTGAATGAAGTGTCTCTGCATACCTGCTCATGTGCCAAGTCTCAACTCAAAAGAAGGATAAGCAATTATGCGATTTAGACTTAGAGTTTGAAACAAGTGTCTAGAATTTGCATACGACAATATAAACGATGAAAACATGAAGAACAAACAAGCCAACATGAAGATGCACAGTTTGAGTTAGTCAATCAGGACATGTAATAGAACAAACCATGCAAACACATCAGATCACCAGGCACTTCGGAATCAACAAAAGGTCAGAAAATGACACATCAATTCCATCATACAAATGTTGATGAAACATCATAGATCAATAAGCATCATGAAGACATTTGAAATCATAATATTGAAACTTGAAAGACTAATCAACATCAATCAAAGACACACATCCATCAAGATAAAACCCCCAACTCCCTCAATGTAGGCAAAGAGATAGCATTAGGCTCAAGTAGTAGAGGTTAGACAATAGGTTGAAAATTTTAGTAGGGCGCCCCTTTCCTTTCACTTGTAAAAGAAAAAGTGAAGGGGGGTTATTGCGTCCACAAAAAATGGTGACACACTAGAAGAACCATTTATCTCTGTCAAAAGAATTCTAGGGCCTATACTTCAGATTTGAATTTTAAAGATAAGTTCAACAAATTACAGACAATTTTCCAATAGTCATGGGTACCACAATGATGCCAAAATTCTAACAGATGTAACCCATTATTTCTAGTGATTTTAATATAACACACCCTTTTTAAAGAGCCAAATAATGAGATAAATTCTTTTACTAGCTGCACACTTCATATTAGTTTTTGTTCAACCATGGGTTTTCACTTTTATTAAAAAGAAAACATCTACATAAGTGTGTTCCTCATCTCTCTTTTCTCGGCATTGCTTCGCTCCCAGTGAGAGTCCATAGCCCCGACGAAGTTGCCTTGGTACCATACAGGATAGCCCCGCTGCCAACATGCATTCATAGCCCCGATGAGTTTATTTGTACTTCCCACACTATTGACAGTGCTTTCAACTTCCTTGTTATTTCAACATATGCTCACCCTTTTAGATTTGTATATAGATATGCATATGCACATAGGGTGTGAATGAATCAGGGTGATATGAGACTTACTTTGATTTGTTGAGTAGATGTCATGTATTTTAGTTTAACCCACATGTATCCCCAAAAACCATCATAGTATTTTTCATCTTATTAATGTGAAGTGGATGGAGCTCAAAGAAAAGAGTGGATATACATTTTCCTATACTTATGAATTATCATGGTATGCTCAACAGATACATATTTTCCACCACAAATATCAATCCATACATATAGCTGAGAACTTCGTGAATGTTCATTCAGATAAAACATCCCATGCGTCTTATGACTTGTAGAGATTTCTTCAGTGTGTGACCAGAATGGGACGAGTCATTTGCTCAAATTTAAAGAGTAATCCTCAATGCAGAATAAGAGTCAAATCAATTTAGGGAAATACCGACATTCAAATCAAAACATGGAAGGAATATGTACTAGTATAAAGCAAAACTGAAATCATAAGTCAATTCACGAAAATGAAAATTAAAGTAAAAGGAATCTAAAGCTAGAATTTCGGTCATTAAGAAAGAATTAAAATAGGTTGAAATACAAGAATAGAACCTAGTAGCAAGCAACAAATTTGGTG
The DNA here is from genome assembly GCA_900067695.1 of Picea abies. Classification (NCBI taxonomy): domain Eukaryota; kingdom Viridiplantae; phylum Streptophyta; class Pinopsida; order Pinales; family Pinaceae; genus Picea; species Picea abies. The sequence goes on from CBVK0101069922.1 coordinate 3,823, forward strand.
CAACAACAATGAGAATATTTTTAGTGAAAACTAAAAAGTAAGTTAAGGGAAATAACCAATCAATAAATGTTAACTATTTAACATCAAGCCCAGTGAAAAGATTCTCAGAGTTTCTGATCTGAAACAAAGAACGAACCAGATTACGATAATTGATGATCTAGTGTAAAAGATTTGCAACACAATTCTCCACTCCAATTGTCACATACAATTCTTCTTTCATTTAGTGCAACAAAACAATCTTCTGGGAATCTAGAAAAATGAGTTAATATAGATGCTCAGTTAAAACAAATTTTCAAAAAACCAATTACATGAAACATTCCACAAACCCACAATCTCTTAAGATTTTGTGACATGAGCAATTCCTTTGCATATTTGAAAATAAATAGTTTTCAAAAGAAAATACATTTCGGATTTCTCACCAAAGTGCCATTTTTTCTTTGCTACAAAAGATAATCATTAACTACATAGATCCAAATAATTCAATCTGGTAAGGAAAAGAGGGAAAAATGACAGTTATCGAGGTCATCAAAATAGTCATTAAAATGACTCCAAACATCAACTAGATCAGAAAACAATATGCGAATAAATGAATGAGAATATATTTATGATCAGTTGTTGAATTGGTGACAATCTTGGTTCATTAATCAGACAATGTCACAAAGGAATCTGAGTAGCCAACTTCAGATTAACACTTCCCTATGTTGCCTTCATTCCAAGAGAAAAAATTCAAAGTTGTTGGTTGCACAAGCCATTTTCCCAACCTCCATACAAAATACAATGGTGTGATCAACTCTTAGACAGTTTGGGGGGAAATCCTCCTCTTAAATGATTGACTTGTTGAAATGAAAAATAACTAAAAAGAAAAGTCAAGATCAAAATTAAACTAATCCTAGGAAAATCATGTTATTCTATTGTAAACTTAAACTAATTGGGTTTTCATAAAACTTATGCAAATGCCAATCTTGTCATCAAGTATTCATTTTTTGTTCATTTAGTCAAATATCACAACCTTCTTCTTGAGAGATAAGCACTAGGTTATTTCCCACAATATTCCCTTTAACAAGAGACTCAATGTCGTTGAGTGTTGTGAGATTTGAATCTTCAAGAATGTCAACCAAGCAAACTTTTCCAGATCATAATTATGTGATATGAGTATGGGACAATTATGAGTGTCCACTTTCATTACAAGAGGGAATGAATAACATCCTTTATAAAATATATCACTTGAGAGATAACCCAATGCTTGAAAAATTATATGTCATGGTGGACATGCATAAAATCAGTGATCTGAAAATTACCTAGCACATAGAAAAATTTGACAATGAGATGAAGTAAATGTTTTCCATATATAAAATCAAATTTAAAAGTTGATTCACGGAAAAAATTAGTGGTCAATCATTCTTTTTCTTTCCATCTCTGTTGAGAATTCATTACTGATCAACCAATAGTAATGAAAAGAGAATGCAAACATAAAACAAATTAAAAACTAGAAAGCAAAGATTAAACCATGCAAAGGAAAGATCCTAGTCTATTCTACCCTACTCCTATTCTACACTAAAATCGCTGAAAAATGAACTATGTAAAGTCATTATGCTAATGTATCCATCCTTGTAATCCCAAGCTTGCAAACACATGTTCATGACAAAACATTAGTAACAGAGCTTGGAATCAAAGTAGAGTAAAGGTACACAAAATTAAAGCATGGTAAACTCTATCCACCATATTAGAAAAATTATATTGATATTTCATGGGAAATCTATCCAAGTAATATCTCTCCAACCATTCTTCAATTCTATCATAAAATCTTGCATTACTATCATAGAATTGATGGAGGGAGTTTAATGGAAAAGAGCATACCAAATGAGAATCATGCATAGAATTCGTGTGAAGTGTATTTGGTGAGAGAATACTCGTTCTAATAAAGTTGTTTATCCTTGACGACAAAAAAAAAGAATGAGGGTCTGACATAACCATCAGTGTAGACCGAAGTGCCGCATTGTCTTGGCAAGCCTCCTTGGACTCACATTTCAAGTAACCATCAACTTGAGACAAATTAGTGGAAACAAGTGATCTACATAGACTAACATCCACCATGGTATGAGAGGTAATTTCAAGACAATGGTGTGATCCACTAGTATTAACAATATCTAGTAAAGGGCTACTTGAACAAGAATGTTCACTATTGATTAAAAATGAAGATGAAGAAAAAAAATACACGATCTGATATAGATTTTCTACAACATTTTCGTCATCCCATGAAAAATGCTATAATTCATAGAATTAATAAGTTCATGGGAAGATGCATTATCCTCTCTATCTTCCTTATGCACATCACCACCATTATGTACTTCAAAAGGGGTCATCCCCTTTGGGTTTATTTGAATCAGATAGTGGGTGGTTTCCTGCAAAGTCAAACCATTAAATAGATCAAGATACAAATAATAATAAGTGGAAGAATTAAGAGAATTAAAAGCCTCTCCAGAACAAGATTTTTTTCCAGAAAGTGACTCTCTGAATGGCAATACCTCTTCTTTAAGCACATCGATGACTGATTCTCAATTTGTGGGCTCCATACTAGGAATGATTTCACAATCAACATGTGCTTCCTCAACATGGTTTTCCTCTTGCAAACAAAAAGTGGATTGTTGTGATAAGAGATGTATGTCTTGTATGTTTATTTCTTCTCCTTGAGTGAAATGATCAACGTGGTTGTTTTTCTCCTACATAATATAAGAATCTGAAATATATTTCATAGCATACTCATGGTTAGAACCGGGGAGAAAATCACAAGAATCCTCAGAACAAGAAGTCTCAATAAATAATCTATTGGGAATATAAAAACATTATTGCTCTATGTCAGTTATACAAGAAGAATCTGTAATAATAGGACAATCCAAATCAAAAGGAACTAATTCCAAATTATCCATGGGTGAGGAAGAATTCATTTCATGAGTGTCTAGATCTTCTTCATTAACAAAATGATCATCTTTCAATTTTTTCTCCATGGATCCCTCCTCCATTTCTTGTGATGGAAATGATGAGGTAGGATAATGAGAACATGACATAACCATCGGTGTGACCTGAAGTGTCCCATTATCAACAAGAAAACCCTCCTCTTGGTCAACTAAAAAAAAATCTGAACTTGAGTTTACTATACAAGAGGTTTGTTTTTTGTCACAAGGAAGGCAAGGGGGAATTGAGTGGTGAGAGGAAATGTAGGATTCTTTCGAAAAATAATTTTCTATCTGATCTATATCCCCCATAGTAAAGAAAGATACAAACATATGAAATCCATCTGAACCATTAACATTTTCAACATTTTCATTTAAATCCAAATCAACATGTGAAGAAAGATTAAAACGTGATTTATATTTTTGATCCATTGATTCATGTGTTTCATTTGTAAGAGAAACTAAACATGAAATCAAATCATTGTTAGAGGGCCTATCATCCAAAGGAAATCTATAACAAATATGAATAAATATGATAACAAAATCTTGCAGAGATTCATCTTCGTTCTTCCTAAGCTCTAGAATTTCTTCACACAATTTATCATAATCATAATTCTCAAAAGCATGCAAAAATTAATGCATAAATTGTTCCCATGTGTGAATAGAGGCGGCCGACAAAGTCTCATACCAGCCCTTGAACCGCCCCAGGAAAGTGAGAGTGAACAACTTGCAAATGACATATCCATCAATAATATTGGAAGAACCACAAAATTTCTAGAATTTAAAAGCATGTTCAGATGTAGAGATTTCACTCTCGCCATCAAATATAAGTTGGGACAAGAAATCTAAAATACTTCTGGGAAGTTTAGGAGGTAGAGTACCAAAAAAACACCTTCATAAAGGGATATGGGATGGAGCCATTAGTGAATCAAAATAAAAATTAATACAAATGACTCCATGGGATCAACTTGTCATCTGGCCCTCCTTCTAGCGCTATTTCCGTTGATGGGTCTGAATGGCATGTCAAGCAAATGAGGGAGAATGCTCGATGGTAGGTCCCAATTAGAACTACTCTTGTTTGGTGTAGAGTTTCCGACGAGTATATGGTCCTCGTTGCGGCTCAAAATTAAAATAAGAAAAAAAGGGAAAGACAATGGACTGTCCCCTAAAGAGTTCTAATTAATCCTAAGGCTAATATAACTATAATAAAACTAATCTAATCTAACTAATTCTAACCTATCTCGAGAGAAAAACTAAAAGAATGAGTACAACGAAAGATAGCACCATCATAACCAAAAATAGTTCAAGTATTCTAATGATAAATGAAAAAAATAATGCTACAAATACATAGACAAATAGTTGTACCATACATTCATAATATTATTTCTGTATCCACAAGGAAACATGTGACAACATAAGCAAACAAAACAGAGTGCATAACGAGTTCATACAACATAATCCTATCTACTTAGCCAAAAAATAAATGCATAAAGAATAGTCTCCAATACATCCATCAACATCACAGATTTCTAAAATGCTCCCTGCTCTTTATTACTAAGAAGTAATAGTACCATCTTTTGTTACAAAGGGAAAAAAGTTAAAAATCTATTGTATGAGTTCTCTTTTATAAGACAAGAGAGAAACTACTCAGTTCTCATGACTTTTCGTTTCCTTTTCCTTCCGTTTCTTTTCTCACATTTCGAAAATGAACATATGAGCATTACAAAAAGAAGTGGAACAGACTCATGAGTGATCATTTTCGCCCTAAGGCAGTTTACAAATGATATTCATTAAAAAATAATAATTTACTATGTCCATTGGCATTATCTTATGTTCCTCGAACGTTTCTTGGAATTTATGGCTTCTGCTTGTTGATTAAGATCTTTCTATATTCTTCTCCTCTATCTCAACTTTCCATTGAGCTATTTCTAGCTCGATTATGTGCCTCGTAGCCTGAGATATGGCTTCTTAAAGTCTGCAAAGTCGGTTATTCAATCAGATTCAGGTTCCTTCTGTGTTTTTAATTTTTGGGAAATTTAAACTTAACATATGCCAATACTTGCGATCCCATCTCGTTCTTCTCTTCTCCAGATTTCTATCGAGCTATCCTGGGCCTGATTTCGTTACTCGTAACCCCATATATGACTGTTGGAAGTTGGTATGGTCATTTTTGCTTCTGAATTCGTGGTTTGTTGTTTTATCCATTTTCTGACACCTTATGTCACATTTCTAGCCTAGAGACCTATATAACTGCGTTCCTCTACCCGATACCTTTCCAACGAGGTATCATGGTTCTCATTCCGACACCTATAGTGAAAGTTATGGTTGTTTAAAAATCATCACTAAGTAGCCATTGATCAAGCCCGTGGGTTAATCTGGACTATTGATTTTTAAACCCGCAAAAAGAGAAATCCCACCTGCATAAGAGATCAACACTTAGTGATTAGATAGTTTAACCCTATGGATAGCTTGACCGAGAATCCAGGTGATCATGGGACCCATGACATGTAGCATAATTTTCTCTAATTTTCCCTCTTATAAGATTAAGAAAATAATTAAAAATAAAATAATATACAATAAAACAAAAATAAAAAATAGAAGATTGTTTACATTATTTACAAATTTAAAAAAATAAATAATTACTCCTAACCAAAGAAAATCAAAATTAAACTAATCTAACACTCCGCGTTAATATAAAAATAAAAATGACTAAAATTACTCTACCCCCCGCTGGACTTGAACTTGTGACCTCTAAGGAAGAAACACACATTTTTAACCATTAGGCCCATTTAGGTTTCTTATTCATTTAACCTACGGAAAATTAGTTATCCCTAAAAACTAAAAAATGAAATTAATAAAAAAAATAAAAAAAACAATTAAAAATATAAATTAAACAACAATTAAATAAATAATAAATAATAAAAATGAATGAATAAATTAAAACAGAATACAAAATATATATAAAAAATAAAAATAGAATAATATATATATATATATATATATATATATATATATATATATATATATATATATATATATATATATATATATATATATATATATATATATATATATATATATATATACATATAATATTTCCCAAGTCCCGAGGCTTCGTCGTTGGGATATGTACCTGCATGTTCTAACTTCACCCCACTTTATTCTCCGATGACGATCACTTATCGCCGATCAGCCCACACTTCCAACTCATTGTGATTTCACCGATGAAAACTTCGTTGCCATTTCGCCAACTAGTGCACGACCCTTTAAAAAAAATTAAAATGATTAACCTCAAAAGATGTGTACGTATTTCAAGGAAATAATAAAAGTTTTTTTTTAATATTATTTTAAGGCACGTTTTCCAAAAGGCAATTGAAATAATATTTCATTTCAAGGTAAGGTTGGGTCTTCATGTTTAGTCGTTGGGGTTTTTCATGACCGTGAGCGTGGTAAAAATGAGTGGATTCACCGACGACGACATCGATGATCCGCTCCCGACCATGTCTTGAGGGAATAATGTATAATAAAAACATTTAACATATTCCCCCCTTCATGCACACTTTTCAACTATTGTTTAATTAACTTAATATTCCAATGAAACATTAAAATTATATTATAATATAATATAATATAATTATTCCCAAAATGCATTGGAATGTATAACAAAATTATATTATAATATAATTTTGCTATACATTCCAATGCAATTTGGGAACAAGGATTGAAATACAAGTTAAATAATTTTTAGAAATCCCTAGAAAATAAGAGTTGAGGTAATATGTTTAGGTTTAGGTGGAAAATGGGTAAAATAAAAAGGGTTAAAATCTGTACAAGTTAGGTTTAGTAAAAATAAAAAAAGAAAATTGAAAAATGAAACTGAAAATCATGAAAATTTAAATTAAAAATGGAAATTTGATTTGTTTTTTTTTTTAACAAGGGAAATCAACAATTAGTCAGGCACGTGGTTGTGTTATCCAACTGCTACCACTATAACCCCAGGCATGCCAACACGACCTCTCACGCAACACACAAGGCTAGTCGGGGGTTTCGAACCGGTGATTCCACATAACAAAGTGCCTTAACAATACACTCCATCACCAATTGTTCTACACCCTAGGGTCTTATTTGTTTTTCTGCTTTATTTTATTTTGTTATTTTTTATTTTTTGACGTTCATTTATGAAAAAATATGTACATGTTTAATGGTAAAAAATGGTTAGTTAATTAAAAATACATGGCTAAAAAAATAATTAAAAATAAAAATACATTAAATAAAATACATAAAATAAGATATATACATGAATATTTACAAAAATAAAGGGATCATGATACAAGTAATAATAAGTGGAAGAATTAAGAGAATTAAAAGTATCTCTAGAACAAGAACATTTTTCAGAAAGTGACACCCTGAAGGGTAGGTCCTCTTCTCTAGGCACATTGCTGACTGATTGTGAATTGATGGGCTCCATACTATGAATGATTTCACAATCAACATGTGCTTCCTCAACATGGTTTTCCTCTTGTAAACAAAAAGTGAACTGTTGTGATAAGAGAGGCATGTCTTGTATGTTTATTTCTTCTCCTTGAGTGAAATGATCAGCATAGTTGTTTTTCTCCTGCACATTATGAGAATCTGAAATATATTTCATAGAATACTCATGGTTAGAAGCGGGGAGAAAATCACAAGAATCCTTAGAAAAATAAGTCTTAATAAATAATCCATCAGGAATAAGAAAACATTCTTTCTCTATGTTAGTTATACAAGGAGAATATGTCACAATAGGGAAATCCAAATCAAAAGGAACTAATCCCAAATTATCCATGGGTGAGGAAGAATTCATTTCATGAGTGTCTAGATCTTCTTCATTAACAAAATGATCAACTTTCAAGTTTTGCTCCATAGCTCGCTCCTCCATTTCTTATGATGGAAAGGATGAAATAGGATAATGAGAATTTGACATAACCATCGATGTGACCTGAAGTGTCTCATTATCAACAAGAAATCCCTCCTCTTGATCAACTACATAAAAACATGAACTTGAATTTACTACACAAGAGGTCTCTTTTTCATCTCAAGGAAGACAAGGGGGAATGGAGTGGTGGGAGGACACATAGGATTTTTCTGAAAAATAATTTTCTATTTGATATATATCCCCCAGAGTAAAGAAATATCCAAACATATGAAGTCCACCTGAACCATTACAATTTTCAACATTTTCATTTAAATCCAAATCAACATGTGAAGACATATTAAAACATGATTTAGATTTTTCATCCATTGATTCATGTTTTTCATTTGTAAGAGAAACTAAACAGGAAATCAAATCATTGTTAGGGGGCCTATCATCCAAAGAAAATCTATATCAAAGATGAGTAAATTTGATAACAAAATATTGCAGATGTTCATCTTCGTTCTTTCTAAGCTCTATAATTTCTTCACACATTTTATCATAATCATAATTCTCAAAAGCATGCAAAATTTCTTACACAAATTGTTCCCATGTGTGAATAGAGGCGACCGACAAAGTCTCGCACCAGCCCTTAACCCGACCTACAAAAGTGAGAGTGAAAAACTTGCAAATGACATATCCATCTGTAATATTGTGAGAACTATAAAATTTCTAGAATTTAAAAGCATGTTCAGATGCAAATATTTCACTCTCGCCATCAAATCTAAGTTGCGACAAGAAATGCAAAATATTTTAGGAGGTTTGGGAGGTAGAGTAATAGAAAAACACCTACATAAAGGGATATGGGATGGATCCATTAGTGAATAAAAATAAAAATTAATACAAACAACTCTGCAGGCTCAAATTTTTATCTAGCCGTCCTTCTAGTGTCATTTCTGTTGACAGATCCGAATGGCCTGTCAAGTAGATGAGCGAGAATTCCCGATGGCAGGCCCCAGTTATACCTACTCTCGTCTGGTGTAACATTTCCCGCAAGTATGTGGGCCTCTCTTTCGCTCATAATTAAAATAATAAAAAGGGGAAATACAATGAACTATCCCCTAAAGAGTTCTAATTAATCCTAAGGCTAATATAATTGTAAGCAAACTAATCTAATCTAACTAATTCTAACATATCCCGAAAGAAAAATTAAAAGAATGAGTATGACTAAAGGTAACACCTTCAGAACCAAAATAGTTCAAGTATTCTAATGATGAATGAAAACAATAACGCTACAAATACATAGACAAATAGTTGTACCATACATTCATAACATCATTTATGTACCCACAAGGAAACATGTGACAACATAAGCAAACAAAACATAGTGCAGAAATAGTTCATACAACAGAATCCTATCTACTCAAATAGAAGATAAATGCATAAAGAATAGTCTCTAATACATCTATCAACATCACAAATTTCCGAAATGTCTCCTGCTCTTTATTACTCATAATTAATAGTACCATCTTTTGTTACAAAGGGAAAAAGTCTAAAATCTATCCTTTGAGTTCTTTTTCATAAGACAAGAGAGAGACTCCTCAATTCTCACGACTTTTTGTTTAATTTTCCTTCCGTTTCTTTTGTCACATTTTGAAAATGAAGGTATGAGTGTTACAAAGTGAAGTGGAGCTGACTCATGAGTGATCATTTTCTCCCTAAGGCAGTTTACAAATGATATTCGTTAAAAAACAATCACTAACTCTGTCCACTGGTGTTATCTTTCGTTCCTCAAAAGTTTCTAGGTGTTTCTATCTTTTGCCTGCTAATTAGGATATTTCTGTATTCTTTTCCTTTGTCTCATATTTCCATTGAGATATTGTTGGTTTGATTCCATTGCTCGTAGCGTCAGGTAAGGCTTCTTGAAGTCTGCATAACCAATTATTCAACCAGATTCGGGTTCCCTCCGTGTTTTGCATTTTTGGGAAATTTCCACTCAACATATGCCAATATTTGTGATCCCATCATTTTATTCTCTTTTCCATCTTTCTATCGAGCTATCTTGGTCCTGATTTCATTACTCCTAGCCCTAGATATGACTGTTGGAAATTGGTATGGTCATTTTTTCCTCAGAATTTGTGGTCTGCTATTTTCTTCCTTTTTATGTCACCTTTTGTCACTTGTATGGTGTGGGGACCTGTATCATTGCGTTCCTCTATCTGATACCTTTCGAACGAGGTATCACGGGCCTCATTCCAACACATGTAGTGAAAGTAATGGTCATTTAAAATCATCACTCAACAACCATTGATCAAGCCCGTGGGTTAATCTGGATCATTGATTTTTGAACTTGCAAAAAGAGAAATCCCACATGCATAAGAGATCAACAGTTAGTGATTAGACAGTTTAACCCCTATGGATAGTTTGATTAAGAACCCATGCGGTCATGGGACCCGTTGCTTGTAGCATAATTTTCTCTAATTTTCCCTCTTTTAAGATTAGGAAAATAATTAAAAATAAAATAATATACAATAAAATAAAAATAAAAATTAGAAATTTATTTACATTATTTACAAATAAAAAAAAGAAAATAAATAATTACTCATAACCAAAGAAAATAAAAATTAAACTAATCTAACTATCCCTATTAATCTAAAAATAAAAATTACCAAAATTACCCTACCCCCCACTGGACTTGAACCTATAACCTCTAAGGAAGAAACACACATTTTTAACCATTAGGCCCATTCATATTTTTTATTCATTTAACCTACAAAAAACTAGTTATCCGTGAAAACTAAAAAATGAAATTAATAAAAAAAATAAAAATTTAAATAAAACAAATAATTAAAAATAGAAATTAAACAACAATAAAATAAATAATAAACAACAAAAATGAATAAATAAATTAAAACTAAATACAAAAATAAAAGACAAATATATATATATACAACAATCTTCCCCCCAAGCACGACATTGGACAAAGTCCGTATAATATTTCCTAAGTCCCCAGACTTCATCATCGAGATATGCACCTACATGTTCTAACTTCACCTCACTATATTCCTCAACGACAATCACTTATCACCTATCAACCCACACTTCCAACTTATAGCCATTTCGCCGACGAAAACTTCATTTCCATTTCACCAACCAGTGCACGTCTCTTAAGAAAATTTAAAATAATTAATCTCAAACGGTGTGCACGCATTTCAAGGAAATAATAAAAGTTTTTCTTTTCTTTTCTTTTCTTAAATATTATTTTAAGGCACGTTTTCGAAAAGACAATTGAAATAATATTTCATTTCAAGGTAAGGCCAGGTCTTCATGTTTCATCATCGCGATTTTTCATGCTGGTGAGCGTGGTAAAAACGAGTGGATTCACAGATCATGACACCGACGATCCGCTCCCGACCATGTCTTGTGGGAATAATGTATAATAAAAACATTTAACATATTCCACCATTCATGCACGCTTTTCAATTATTGTTTAATTAAATTAATATTCCATTAAACCATTAAAATTATAATATAATATAATATAATATAATATAATTATATTGTAATATACTTTTGATGTACATTCCAATGCATTTAAATTAAAATTGGAAATTTGATTTGTTTTTCTAATTTTTTTTTTTACGTTCATTTATGATATAATATGTATTGTTTAATGGTAAAAAATGGTTAGTTAATTAAAAATACAAGGTTATAAAAATAATTAAAAATATAAATACATTAAATAAAATACATAAAATAAGATATATACATGAATATTTACAAAAATAACAAAATGAAAATGAAAATGAAAATGAAATTAAAATTAAATAAAAATAAGAATATGTGCAAAAATAAAATAAAATTCATATAAGAATATTTACAAAAGATAAATAAAATAAAATAAAACAAAATAAATACAAATTAGGAAAATTAGGACCAAACTTATGCAAGTCGGGGTTCCATCCTCCTAGGTTCCACTGGTCAGGGTTCCGCACCTAGGGGCCAAAATTTAGAAAAAGGCTTATAGGGTAGGATTTAGGAAATTAGACGCTATGGAGAGGAGCGAGGCATATGGTGACCAAGAATGTGGTGCTTAAGCTGCAGTGAAGTGACAGAGAAGAAAAAAAAAGGACAACACTTCATATGACATTTTAACGTCACAAGTTACTATGAGCAAAACCTGGATGTTGATTCAAACCAAGCACGGACAACAGATTAATCTGGTTAATATACACATCTAAGAGGGCATACACACTTAGATTGCGAGTAGCGAGAATCGAACAGGTCAAAGAAAATGCCTCTACATCATACCACCGTGCATGCGGGAGATAACTAAGAGGCATCAGGCGACCATATGACAAACACTCACAACTAGAAAGATGAATGGACTTATGGCGAGGATTTTGGCGAGAGGTAAGACCAAGAGAGAGCCTGATACAAACCAATATGAGGAGGTTCGAAGACAAGATTGCGAGGAAGACATGTCTGACAAATTTGGGGGATTCAAACATTGAGGCAAGTGCAAGCGAAGGTAATTCGCTTCCTAATAACGAGAAACCAGGCAAGAATCAAGGTCTAGGTTGTTGACAAGGATCAAGATATTCCCCCATAGGCCTATCAAGACTGGAGCGACCATGTGAAATAAATGTCTCTACAAACCTGGTCATGTGCCAAGTCTCAACTCAAAAGAAGGATCAACAAATATGCAATTTAGACTTAGAGTTCGAAACAAGTGCGTAGAATCTGCATATGACGATATAAAATATGAAAACATGAAGTACAAAAAAGTCAGCATGAAGATGCATAGTTTGAGTTAGTTAATTAGGACATGCAATAAAACAAACCATGCAGCCACATCAGATCACCAGGCACTTAGGAATCAACAAAAGGTCAGAAGATGGCACATCAATTCCATCATACAAATGTCAAAGAAACATCATAGGTCAATAAGCATCATGAAGACATTTGAAATCATAAGATTGAAAGGAATAATCAACACCAATCAAAGATAAACATCCATCAAGATAAAACCCCCAACCCCTCAACGTAGGCAAAGAGATAGCATTAGGCTCAAGCAGTAGAGGATTAGACAATAGGTTTGAAATTTTAGTAGGGGGGCCCTTTCCTTTCACTTGCAAAAGCAAAATTAAAGGGGGGTTGTTGTGGCCACAACAAAACGAACGTTCAATCGACTTCCCTACATTTTTGTGCATCGTGGGTCACAAAAAATCACCCCAAAACATTTTTTCTACATATCTTGTTGTTGAATATGTCCCATAACGTTTTAATATGCCCCGGGCTATCAAATTCGCCTCTGGACTTTCTACTTAGCAGTTGGTTGCTAAACTCGACTTTCCCAAGTTTCCCCTTCGCGTTTGGTCATCGATTTTTCCCTTTAACTTTTTATTTGGATCTCAATTCAACTCATTCGACTGATAAGCATCTTTGGTCGACTAAATCCGCCCTCCCTTCGACTCTTGGTCTCTTTTGGTAGGATTGGTTCTTTTGGTCAACCTGACATTCACTTGATTCGACTTGGTCGACCCAAATTTGGTCAAATCAAATTGGTCGACTTGCCTTGTCTCTGACTCAACCGAGATAATTTTTCTTTCGACTCTTTCCCCATATTGACTTCTGGGTAGTCGAATTCATTAGTATTTTGGACCGACTCGACGACAACTTGATTGTTCGAGTATTTTTTTGTCAATAAAGGACCAAGGTTATATTTGTTACAGAGACTTTTGTGTTGGTTAAATGGTGAGACTATAAGACTCTCATTTTTGGATCAATAGATTCTTAGAATTATGATCTCTTACCACTGAGTATGATTTCCATTAAAACAATCAACATATAATTTGTAAGGGCTGCCTAAAAAGGAAAATTAAATAGTTGAAAAAATATACATACTACCTTCAACAGGTCATGCTACAACGAAAACCAATACTTGCTAAACAACTAAAAAATAAAAATCATGAGTAGAGGTAGAAAACCAATTTATCATTTTATATTTTCTAGATCAAATTGTAAGATAAAATTGGGACAAGAGATGGATTGGTGTGTGTGCATGTCAGAGAGAGGATGATTGGTTTTGGGATTGAATATGATATTGGTTTAGGCTAGTTATGATTGGTTGTATTGGGTCACATCTTTTCTACATTATCCAAAGTTTGTACTCTTGAGAGATGGACCACTATGTCAAAATTCTTTTTTATTCAATTTTAGCCAAAAGAATTGCGAGTTGTACAAAATCAATTTGTTGTTAATATAAGAGAAATATACATCGGAGGATACCATACTAAATCATGTAATGGACCGTTAGATTTTCTTGATATGGATAGATCCATAACGACTACATTCACTATAGTATCAACATTTTATTGACAACCAAAAAAACAAATTTGTGTGTGGAATTATAATTAACAGACTATTACTTGCCTTTTTATAAGGTTTTAATACTTTCACTAGCAATCTTGAACAACTTATTACCAATCAAGGGAAATGATGTATCTAGCATGTAACGTTGAAAATAGTTTTTCTTTATGGTTGAAGGGATTCCGGGTTTATGTATAAGAAGCTCAGTATCTCTGGATAATTTGTGAATGTCAAACCAGGAAGGTTGAACTCCTTGTTGCAAAAACAAGAACACCAAGCCTACCAAAAATAAGAACATCAAGCCTACAAAAGTTCTTTTAGCTCAAAAGTGATGTTCCTTATATACCATGGGCATCACATGGCATTGCAATATTTTATTTATGAAACAAGATGCACCTCCAAAAGATCAACCATTTCACATAGCAGAGACAATTTCAAGGCCCTAGATGTGTAGATTTTAACCTTGTACAATTAGTTACTGCAAACATATTCTTAATAAAAACAGAAAAGATACAATGACACACACACACA
>CBVK0101069923.1:0-16947 GCA_900067695.1 Picea abies
CATCCAAAACCCATAATCCATTGACCCGGATTAGTCAACAACCCTAATTCCTTAACCATAATTAGAAAACCATTGACAAAAACCATGTGTCGAAAAACCGTTAAAAACAAATGTAAAAATCACCATTTTTTTTTTGGGTACTAACCTAGAACCCTCGCGCAGAGGGTTTAGATGGGGAGTCTATGCCCCCCTATGACCCCCCCTGCAACCCCCGACGCAATGAAACACTAGATTTCATCATGTAAAGAATATAACGCATACCCAATAACATGTCATAAATTATTATTGCTTGTGTGATGGGAGGAATACTTTAAAGTTTATTATATATAGAATAAATAAGAATACATTTGAATGCCCATAAGACCAAGAGCATATTGTGTCTTTAGTATATGAAAAATGTATGTACAATACAACATAAATTAGACCTTAAGGTTGACATGCATTGCTCGTGGAGGACATGATGGCTAAGAGTCACAACTCACAATCAACATCTCAATGTGATTTAAAATGAAGAGATACAAATTTAATGGTGTTCGAAAGTTAATTTTCTCGATATTGTATATGGGTCACTAGGGATCATCTAATAACAAGACCAAAATGCATGCAAAAACCTTAATTATTGAATGGATCGATAGTAGCGAACAATAAGAATGTTGGAGATAAGAATTGTCTATATTTGCTGGGAAAGGAATCATTTGTATTATAGATCTAATGTTAGGATTTTGAGTGGATTACACCCAAACAAAATTAGTGATACATGTGCATGTTTTTATGGTCAAGCCCCTTGCAAAGAGAAATAAATTCAATAAAACATGAGAAATCAAACATTCATTATATCAACCAAACTAAGAGAAATATTATTCAATGGGTAACTAGAGATATTTAACAATATGGATCAAGAAGTAGGATAACTCTGCAAATTTCAAAGTGTTTTCATACAGGAGAGGAGCCATGTAAACATAGTTGCATTGAAACCCAAATAAATCACAATATTGGAGCTCGAGAATTCTAATCTTCTAAATGAAACCCAATTTCTGCTTGACTATTTAAATCTACTTTGAAATATTAATACATACCACATAAATATAGGAGAAATGGTGTGTTACTACAACCAATGTAAAACCTTAAAATTCAACTTATAAATTTGGAAACAAAAACCAATCCATTTTAAGTCAAAAGTCGAGCTCTAAATGTGGCATACAAGGTAAGGTTCCAATCTTACTCAAAGCAAAAATGATATTCAACTAAGAATATTTCCAAAATACCCATTGGAGGTTTCTTATATTGTTCTATCCAACCAACATGATTTTATCTTCATTTATAATCAATTGTAGAGACCATGACTCAACCACTACTTAAACCTGCAATAAATGATCCGTAAACAAGGGACTTGTATCCCACTCGCTTCACCAAGATGGATCCTTTGCAAAATTTGAAAATATGTTCTCTATCTTAGTCTTTGACAAAGGGATTTGTCCTATGAAAGGCCAACAGGCCTTTGTTCCTTTTCCCAATACAAGGCCCTCTCTTCTTCTCCTAGATACAAGGCCTTCTATTGATTGTAACCTACACAAAAGGAAATAGAGGACAATGCAATGCAAACTCTTTATTATTGATCTAGGCGGATATTAATGGCCAACTACCTATTCCATATGCTCAAAGACTAGTTTCCATTTTGGCAATTTTTTTACAGTTTTTTGAGTCCCAAACTTCTGGGGCTGTTTTGAGGCCCTAAATGAAGGTTTTTGGGCTCAACAACGCCTGAGATATTGATGGAGGTAGATGCTAGGCTGAACATAATATGTACTCCTCTATTATACCTTTCCAATGGTGTATTGAGCGCCCCAAACATATATTGTATGCAAGAGTTACACCCTCGGGAAGTTGACGTATCAATTACCCCCATCGGGGCCCATAAACCTTTTGGCGTTTCATCTCCCAGGGTTAGGGTTTTGGATGTTTAGGGTTTTCTCATTTAAGTTTTATGTTAAAAAGGTACTTGGGGCCTCATTGTACTTAACTTCTTGCGAATGAGCATAGTTGACACATCTCTTCTAAGAGATAAGCTACCACCATTCTAGCTAGCTTGTGTTTTTGCATTTTATAGTCTTTTGTATTTCAGGCAGTCATTAATAAAATCTGAGATTTACTGTATGATTGTGTTCCTTACCATATCTATGTGTATTTATTTGTTATATCTTTGTTATAATTCTTCCTTCATATTGTTCCCCAAAATAATCCGGATCATTAGTATCAGAGCGGTCTGCTCCTTATCATTCTCAGTGCATGTCCCCGATGAGGTCAGGGTATAGAGAATTGGGTCTCGAGCTTGTTTCCCTTGAGGAAAAACACTCTCATATGACCAATCAACCTTCCATAGTGGAAGAAAATAGGGATGACGAGACAATATATCCTTTTAAACTGTTGCTCGAGGAAGCCCTTGCATGACAAAGGAACGAGATGATGGATAATTTCACCCAGATCCTTCAGCAACTACCGACAACAAGGAGGCACCTTCAATCAACAGTCACTTCGAAGGTGTGACACCCTTCAAGGTACACGTTAAGTTTGATATTCATTTATTTGAAGGCTATATAGACGTCAACACTTTGGAAAAATGGTTAAATCTGCTAAAGGGTTATTTCTTTGTGCACAATTTTTCCAATAGTGAAAAGATCACCTTCGCGCTCCTTAAGGCCCTTCCCCATGTCAAATATTTGTGGGAGACTTATTGTGTACAACATGTCAAGGATGTGTTTGTAAGTTTTGGTCCAGGACCCACTTGGGTGGCTTTTGTTGATTCCCTGGAGGAAAATTATTACCCTGTTGGAAGTTATGATGACTAATACATGAGATGGACCACACTGTGCCAAGAGAGAGGCCAAACAGTGCCGGAGTTCACCAATACTTTCCATAACTTGAGAACCAAGCTGGGTATCAAAGACTCTAAGCGACATATGGTCCTAAAATACCATGAGGCTCTGCACAGGTACATCTAAACTAAAATGAATTTTTTGGACATCTCGTCGTTGGGAACCACTTATCGATATGCTGTCAAAATTGAGCAAAAGTTCAAGCAACAGAACAAGCGGGTGTTTGGGTCTGCAAATCCAAAACAACCAAAGTATGGTAAGGGTGGGCCTAAATCTCATTCCAAAGGATAGATCAAGGGTGGGCCTAAATCACATTCCAAAGGACAGATCAAGGGTGGCCAACCCCGGGACAACCAATCCAAGCCACCAACAAAGAAGGGTAATGGGAAGTCGAAGAAGGACATTGGAAAATGGTGCGAGTTCCACAAAATCCCTTTAAAAAATACTGATGACTGTAGCTCTAAATAGTCTTTGTTGGCTGAGATGAAATCCTAAGGGTCAAATGATGACTCAGACTTTGATTTAGAACCAGAAAAGGGAAGATGGATTATTGATGCAGAACCCAATGTCACCATCTCTACCACAAAAGTCTAGCCAGAGGAATCAGAGGAGCCCGAAGAAGGGGAGCACCTTTTCCACTCACAGATGTGGGTGAAGGGAACCCCACTTCATTTCATTATTGACAATGGTAGACAGAAGAGATTAATATTAGTAGAGGTATTTAAGAGGTTGAACCTGATAATGACGCCACATCCTTAGCCATGCACCATCGATTGGCTCAACTAGGGATGATACATCCGTGTCAACCAACAATGTCGCATGAACTACGACATCAAACCCTTCAAAGATGAGGTATTGTGTGATGTTTCCCCCCTTGAAGTTAAACCCTTCAAAGATGAGGTATTGTGTGATGTTTCCCCCCTTGAAGTTTGTGATGTTATTCTAGAACAATAATATATGTGGAAGCATCATGCTGTTTATGAATCTAGGCCCTGTAGTGTCATTATTATTTTGGGAGATCAACTCTATAGGGTACCGTAGGCAGTCCTAAACACTGTGGTCTCCTTGATCTCCATGAAGCAGTGCAGAAAGGTGTTCTCTCAAACCATGATATTTTCCCTCTATATGGTTTGATTACAGAAGGTCTCTGCAACCTCCAAAGCCTCTACACAGGGTCTCTTTGCCCATCAACAACATGTGGACAGAATAATAGAGGAGTACAAAGACATATTTGCCTCGCCTACTGGGGTGCATGTGCACTGTCAGGTAAAGCATTCCATTGATTTGACACTCGATGCTCCTCTTCTTAACAATCCTGTATACATGAATTATGTTCTAGAGAATGAAGAAATCAAATGCCAGATCCAAGAACTAATTCTGAAGGGCCACATATGACCAAGCTCCTCACCTTGCAAAAGCCCAATTGTTCTGGTATAGAAGAAAGATGCGACATGGAGACTTTGTATTGATTATAGATCCCTGAACAAGATCACATCTAAGAACTGATACCCAATTCCCTGAATTGATTATCTTCTCGATCAACTCAAGGGAGATAAGTTTTTCAGTAAGATTGATCTAAAGTCAGGCTACCACCAGGTGTCAATTGAGCAAACTGATGTGTGGAGGACAACCTTCAAGTCTAAAGAAGGCCTCTTTGAGTGGTTGTTCTTGTATTTCAGCTTGACTAATGACCTAGATACATTCATGTAGATGATGGATGATATATTACAACCATTCACAATATCCTTTATGGTTGTATATTTGGATGACATCATCATCTTCAAAAAAACTTGGGAGGAACATTTGGAGCATATTCAATAGGTATTGGGCACCCTATGACAACACAATTTATATGCCTATTTGGAGAAGTGTTACTTCAGCATGAAGATAATCTAATATTTGGGATACATCATGGATGAGCAGGGTGTACATGTGGATCCAACCAAGATCCAAGTCATCCACGATTGGTTGGCCCCGAAGACAATGGTCGAGCTCTGTAGATTCTTGGGCCTCACCAAATTCTATCGACGGTTTGTGTTGGGGTTCTCTCATGTCGCTTGGGCCCTAATCTAGGTGACCAAGGGTGGATCAAAGGAAAATTTTGTGTGGTCCGTGCCCCAATAGAAAGAATTAAAGGATTTGAAATTCCACCTTTTCTCAAGACCAATCCTCATTCTGCCTAACCTGCAACAACCATTTGAGATTGAGACAAATGATTCATATTATGCTATGAGTGCAGTCCTCACTCAACATGGGAATCCGGTAGCCTATAATAGTGAAACTCTATCTGATGTTGTTTACAGATACCCCACTTATGACAAATAAATGTACTCCATTTTGCAGGCATGTCGACAAAGGAAGCATTACATTCTAGGTAAGGAAATGATCATCCACACTGATCACATGCCTATGCAATTCATGCAAACTCAAGAAAAGCTATAGAATGACCTCCATCGGAAGTGGTCCACGTACCTACAACAATTCCACTTGAATATCAAGTACAAGAAGGGTAGCACCAACCATGTCGCAGATTGCTTCAGTCGTCCCCCGGTGGCAACGCTAACAACAGTTCTTAACTCTTGTGGACATAAGACATCTGGATGGCCACAATTATACAATAATGACCACTTGAATATCAAGTACAAGAAGGGTAGCACCAACCATGTCACGTATTGCCTCAGTCTTCCCCCGATGGAAATGCTAACCATAGTTCTTAACTCATATGGACATGAGACACATGGATGACCAAAATTATACAATAATGACTCTGACTTCGCTACTTCCTATCATACATGGAGCGTAGGCAAAATAATTCCCATCTTTCATCTCCATGATGGATTGTTATGCCATCTAATCCATCTCCATGTTCCTTCAAGCGAGCGTGCCAAGATGATATGGGAAACTCATTACAGCTGGGAAACGATACATTTTGGTGTAGGAAAGACAATGGCAATATTGAAAAATCATTTTTATTGGCTACAGCTTCGACAAGATGTTCAAAAGTACTTCAGATCTTGTATTGCATGCGCCATTGCCAAGCTCACCATTAAGAAATAGGGGCTATGCACCCCTCTACCTACTTTAGATAGGCCTTGGGAGTCCATCTCGATGGACTACATGTCCGATCTGCCTTCAAACAAGCATGGGAATGACTGTGTCTCCATGGTTGTTGATCAATTATCTAAGATGAAAATTTTGGCGCCCTACAAGAAGAGCATCGTAGCCGAGGCCACTGCTAAGATCTTCTTCACACATATTTGGGTTAATTTTTTGCTTCCAAAAACTATTATATTTGATCAATACAATGGGTTACTAAGCACTTTTTGGTCCAACCTATGGTCGGTGATGGACACAAGGCTGACCAAATCAACTGCCTTCCACCCACAGATTGATGGAAAAACATAGGTAGCCAACATGATGATTGTTCATATCCCGAGGATGTATAATTCTAAACATCCACACACATGGGATGAAATCTTTCCTTATGTTCAACATAGCTACAACAGATCCCTTCACAACTCTATTGGACATAGCCCTTTTCAGGTTTTCTTGGGGTTCCAACCATTTTCCCCCATTAACGTAGCTCTGCCCATTGCAACCACACAATAAGATTCCTCCCATGCTCAAACTAAGGCTGATAGAGCAACCAAATTTGTTGAGCACATCCAACGCATCCAAAAACAAGTTCGTTATATTGTGAAGAAATCCAATTACAAGTACAAGCAAAGCCACGATCAACATCGGGTATCGCACAAATTTCAGGTGGGAGATAAGTTCTGGTTGCATTTGCAGAAAGAGTGCCTCACAATACCCCATTGAAAGTTTTTCTGACTCCGATACGGGCCTTACACCATCACCAAGGTTGTGGGTGAGAATGATTNNCGATACGGGCCTTACACCATCACCAAGGTTGTGGGTGAGAATGATTTTGAGTTAAGTATTCCTCCTTTCATTGGCTTGCACCCAATATTTAATGCGGAATTGCTCTGACCATATTTTCCACATCTCTTGGACACTTCCGATGCAGTCGAACAATTGGCCCCTAAAAATCTCAATCCTTCCTGCATCGAATATGTGACACTTGATCGGATCATGGACACCAAGATAAAGGATTCTCTCCAATAGATTATCAAACTCCATCGGGTCATCAAAGCAGGGAAATTTCTTCATCAGGGCAAGTGGCTCACCAGTAGTCAGATTTAACCGAAGTTTCCTCATATGATGTGGAAACTTCATGCAATGGATACCGTTTCTTACTAAAGGTGGATAAATGATCCAGGTGGATATTGGTGGCCATTTTGGCATTTTTTTACATTTTTTCGAGTCACAAACTTTCGGGGCCATTTTGAGGCCCTAAACGACATTTTTCGGGCTTAGAAACGCCTAGAAAGCAATCGAAGGCATATGCTAACAAATGGAATATGTAATCCTTGATTATATCTTTCCAACAATGTATCTTGAGTCCAAAACATAGATCATATGAAAATGTTATACCCTTAGGAACTTGACATATCAACTACCCCCATCGAGGCCCACAAACCTTTTGGCATTTCACTTTCCTGTTGGGCGAGCTTCCTAAGGTTGGGAAACATTTTGTTGTTGGTGAGGTCGAATCCCTTTCCCAAGAGGATGAGTTATCTTTTGTGGGATGAATCCATTTCTCGATGGAATTAAATATCTCTTCTTTGTTGTGGGACGAGATCATTGTTGGGTCAATTTTCTTATTTCTGTCATTGAGTTCATTGTGGGAGGTCAAATCTTCCCTTGTGGGATGATTTTACAATAGTGGTGGTCGTATTCCCTCATCTGGGGGTGATTCTAGTTTTTGAAGGCTGCACTTCTAGAGCAGGGTCGATTCCATTGTAGGTAGCCTGAGTTTCTAAAGGGAGGAGTCGATTTCTTCATTGTATGAAGTCATATTTCCTTGCAACATAGACATTATTCTGTGGAAATTATTTGCTGAAGGTGTTGAGTATATTTACTCTGTGGGGAGTTGATCTTACCATATTTATTTACCAAATGTAACAAGTCAAAGTTATCTAATAAAATAAGCTCTTTATGTGTGATATTTACTTACTGTTATGATATTTTGTTTGAGGTAATTCTTGGGTATTTGGCTGTAATATTTGTATGAAAATGGAACACTTAAATGGACATTGAAAGCCTCAATCAACCATTGAAACTACATGTGAGAAACCCATACAACAAACACTAAGTCAGTATAGCGAAAACAACCTACAACCTAAGTGTTTGACGAAAGTCATCACTAAGAAACACTCATAAATTGCTATAGCAGTGAGGAAAAATTATGACAACAATAGGTAAGTTCATTACAATGGTATCAAAGTTGGTTTTCCTACCAACCTAAACATTACATGGTGCTTTGATTCTTCCGGGTGATGAAAACCATATCACTTACCAAAGAAGAAGGTATAGAGGAGAAAAACACATATTTCACTCAGAAGAAGAGGGTCAGCCAAAATTAGAGGAATAGGAAGACATGGGGGACATAAATGAGACACCTAAGGACTATACCATGCATATATTCAATGATTTGGCGAGGGGGAAACAACAACTGGCACAACTCATAACACAATTAATTGCCATCACTCAAGTAAATCAAAACCATGGGGCTAACAATGGTGCAATTGGTTCCAATGGGCACAATGGGAACCAAAACCATGGGGGTTCCAATGGGAACAATGGGAATCATGCAGAAGGAAACAACAATAATATTCCCGCACAAGTTGGCACTAGAACCATTGATAGAATAATTCTTAGACCTCTTATGCCCCAGTTCTTGGGGGATCAACAAATAGGAAATCAAGGGAAACAAGGAAAAGGTGAAGATTTTAGTGATTACTTGAGGGAGTACTAATCTCTTGGTGATGAGTTCCAGACATCCATGTCAATATAGGACTATTCTACAATCAAATACATGAACAAACCAAGGGACTTCAACAGGGGTCAACAGAAGTTGGACCTCATGAGAAAGGTTGGGAAGCTAACTATTCCTTCCTTTGATGGTTCAAACAAGTGCACAACTAGAGCATGGCTTCAAAAGTTGGACACATATTTCCAACTCAACCATATAATGGAGGAAAAAGCGATTAAATTCGCTACTTTTCACTTATATGGAGAGGCACATGAGTGGTGGTACCATGGATTGGTCACTATGGGACATGCCAACGTCACTTCCTATTTGCACTTCAAATGGAAGTTGATGGAGTGATTTGACAAAAAGGATCCAGAATTTCACTTCATAGAGTTGGCACAACTCAGACAGGTTGGGACACCAGATTCCTACATTATGGAGCTCCATAGGATTGCAGTCATGGTGTCGAATATAGCGGAGAAGAGGCTAGTTATGTTGTTGACTGAAGGTTTATTTGAGCCACTATGTGGTTGGGTAAAAGCCTTCAAACCCAAGACTCCACACGATTCCATTATTAGGACACGAGACATGGAGGATGTGGTCCCAAAGACAAAAAATTTCTCCAAGCCTTTCATTCCCCAGAAAAACAAAGATATGAAACCTCTTCAAAAAGATTGGACCAGAAATGAGAAGTTAGATGAGGCGACTCGTTATGAGTTGAGAAGAAAGAAACTTTTCTTAAGTTGCAAAGAACCTTGGGTGATCCAGGTGGATATCGATGGCCACCCACCTTTTTCACTGCCTCAAAGAACAATTTCCATTTTGGCATTTTTTTTACAGTTTTTCGGGGCCCAAACTTCCGGGGTCATTTTGAGGCCCTAAACGACGTTTTTTGGGCTCGACAACGCCTTGCTTGTTTATCGAGACATATGCTAGGCAAAATGAAATATGTACTTCTCGCTTATACATTTCCAATGGTGTATCGAGCACCCCATACAGAGATCATAAGTCGACGTATCAACTACGCCCATCGGGGCCCACAAACCTTTTGGTGTTTCATCTTCTAGGTTCAGGGTTTTTGATGTTTAAGTTTTTCTCATTTATGTTTTATGTTAAAAATGCCTTTGGAGCCTCATTGTACTCAACTTATTGCGAATGAGCGTAACTGACACATCTCTTCTAAGAGATAAACTAGCACCATTCTAGCTAGCTCGTGTTTTTTCATTTTACAGTCTTTTGTATTTCAGACAGTCATTAATAGAATCTAAGCTTTACTGTATTACTGTGTTCCTTGCCATATCTCTGTGCATTTTTTTAATCTCCATTATATTTCTGCCTTCATATCATTCCCCAAAATAATCCATATCAATTCTCGCTAAGAACTCTGTATAACCTATTGTCCAGTATGCTAATAAGGTCTCTTCAAGAACTTATAGAATTATTGTGAAGATTCCAAAACTGCTTACAAACCTCCTCTCTCTCTCTACCTCTAAATTGTCATTGCTTGGATATATTGACAATGATTAGAAAGGATACAATGGTATGCTAAGAAGTATGCTCCGACTATGGTTTCTTTACGAACCCATAATGAACTATTCTCCAAACCAATAACTCTACTCTTAATGGTGAGTTCTCTCTTCTTGTTGTTCGAAAATGCTAGGAGGCATGAAGACTGACTAACTAGAATTTTCTAATATTTCAATACTAGTGGAGGCATTCCTCTCAAGCAATGCTACCTTCCAACATTCAAGTCTCTCTTATTGTTGAGGTTTCATTAACTGATCAATTCATTTAGCAGAATCATCTTCTTGAGCTTGGTAAATTTCATCTAGCGACTTTGTTCAATCGTATATTCCAGAGCCAAATCAATTTTCTTTCAAAAGAAGTAACCATTTCTTGAATCCCAAGGAAATAATTGGTTGTTAATGGCCAGAATGATTTCTTAAAGCAATGGCCATCAATTCCTAATCCCAAACCCAAATATATTCTTTTAGTGGCAAGTTGTTCTTGCCCGCCACAATCGATTTATTCAAAGGCCATCACCAATATTTTCCACCATGGCTATTTAATTTCCTTCAACAAAAGAGAAAATACATTTCTTTATGTCAAGCCCATTTGTTTCCTATCAATGGAAAAATAAAGCTCTTGAAGCCAAGTCATATTGTTTTCTTGAAAAATGCCCAAATCCGTTTTTTTGGTATAAATCGTTTCCTCTCAACTTCAAAATTTGTTTTTCTTGGAGTGAATGTGAGAGAAGTTTAGGTTGTGTAGGAAAGGCATTGCGATACAAAATAATGGATATTAGTATGGAGATTTGTCAATAGACAAATCTATACTCAACCCCACACACAACTTGGAGAGCTCACTGTTTGCATCTTTGTCACCGAACTTTCATACAACAAGGAGTCATGACTGACATTTGTGAAATAAGATCAACCAACAAAGTGATGAGTCACCCAACAAAGAAAAAATCACCAAGAATAGTTGAATCGACCTGAGGTGAAATGAAATTGATCGCAACAAATGCTAATTCGTCCCAACAATAAGAAATCTAGCCTAGGAAATGAGAAAAATCACCCAGGGAAGAATTTGAGTGCCCATCAATTGATACAGTCACCTAGGGAATGAAATGATGGTCAAAGTGAAGGGAATTCACTCCAGTTAAATGAAAAATGCCCTACAGAATTGTAGCTCTGCCAAGCAGGAGAAATATGATCCAGATTATTTTCGGCATGAAATGAGAGCGAAGATATAATAAATAAATGTACATATATATCTCGGATATCCAATAATATAACATAAATATATCAGAGATTCCACCATAAACACAAAGATACAATAATACACAATTTTCTATTAATGAGCGAAAATATACAAAGACTGTAAAAATATAGAGTGAAAGACTCGCTAGAATGGTGGCATGGAATTCATGTTTATCATAAAAATTCCTTCAGAGCCTCATTGTACTCATATTCTTGTGAATGAGCGTAGCCATCACATCTCTTCTCAGATATAAGATGCCACCATTCAAGCAAGTTTGTTGTCTGTATTTTACAGTTTTAGCAAGTTCTCTTTATTAATATAAGTCAAATTTTACCGTATCTCTGTGCATTTCTTTGTTATAAATATAAATTTCATTTCATTCCATTTAAAAATCTAAATTACTGGTATCAAAGCAGTCTACTCTTTATTTTTTTCTCTATGCATGTCCCCAACGAGGTTAGGGTACAAGGAGTTTGGACTCAAAGTAGTTGAGCCCTTGCAAGACTGTCCCCACCAATCATGACGACCTCCCATGGAGGAATAAAAGAGAGGCGATGGAGCATGAAACTCTTATAAATTGTTGCCTAAGGAAGCTATCGCACGAAAAAGGAACGAGATGATGGATAACTTTGCACAGATCCTTCAACGACAGCTAACATGCGACGCATCTTCATCAAGTGACCACTTTGGAGGCGTCGCCCCCTTCAAGGTACAAGTCAATTTTGATATACCCTTATTTGAAGGCCAGATAGATGCAGATGTTGTAGATAAATGGTTGAATATGCTAGAAGGGTATTTTCTAGTCCATACATTTTCCAATAGAAAAAATATTACCTTTGCGCTCCTTATGGCTGTCCCCCATGTCAAGGATTGGTGGGAGATTTGCTGAGAGAAAATAGACACTGAGGAATCTACAATATTTTCGGTCGCAACCACTTGGGATTCTTTCAAGGATGCTATTAAGGAAAAATACTACCCCATTGGAAGCTATGATGACTAGCATACAAAATGGACCACATTTCAACAATAGAGGGACCAAAGAGTACCATAGTTCACAAATATCTTCCATACCTTGCACACTAAACTAGGTATCAAATACCCCGAACGACATCTCGTGCTTGAGTACAGCGATACTGTGCATAGATACATCCAAACATAAATGGAGTTTCTATACATCTCATCACTGGGTGCGGCTTATCGATTATGTTGTGAAAATAGTGTAGAAATTTAAACAATATAAGCGAGACTTTGGATCCGCAAATTCCTCACAGCAGAAGTAGGGCAAAGGCAACCCCAACCAATAGAACAAAGGAAATAGAAGGGATGAACCCCCTGAGGAAAACCAGTCCAAGCCACAAATAAAGAAGGGTAATGAGAAGACGAAGAAAGACATTGGGAAGTGGTGTGAATTCCATAAATTCCCCTGGCATAACACCGATGAATGTCGCTCGAAGCAGTCGTTGGTGGCCAAGATGAAAGCCTCAAAGTGTAGAGGTAGGTTTCGACTCTGAATTAGATCCAGACAAGGGAAAGCAGATAATTGATGCAGAACCCAGTGCCACTATTGCTACCACTAATGTATATCCAAGTGAACCAGAATAACCATAGGAAGGTGAACACATTTTTCACTCGCAGATGTGGGTGAAGGGTGCTCCGCTGAATTTCATTGTTGATAGCGGAAGTCAAAAGAACCTGATATCAACAGAGGTCATCAAGCGGTTGAAACTGCTGACGAAACCACACCCACAACCCTACACCATCCAGTGGGTCCGCCAAGGAAGAGATATTTGCATCAACCAACAATGTCGTCTTCCCTATGGCATCAAGCCCTTCAAGGATGAGGTGTTGTGTGATATTTCCCCTCTTGAAGTTTGTGATGTTATTTTAGGTCAAACATACTTGTGGAAATGACATGATGTATATGAGTCTAGACCTCAGAGTGTTATTATTACTTTGGGTAGACAAGTGTACAGGATACCAGGCGTAGCTCTGCCTACCACCATTTCTTTGATCTCTGCTAAGCAATGTAGGAAGGTCATTTCCCAGACCGAGAAATTTATATTCTTCATGATTTTCTCTGAAAGTGAACAAAAGGTCACAACCACATCCATGGCCTTTGCACAAGGCCTCTCCACACAAAAAAAGTAGATGGACAAGATCGTGGAAGAATACAAAGACATCTTCTCCTCACCCACCAAAGTACTTTTGCACTGTCAGGTCATGCATTCAATCGATCTAACCCACGGTGCACATCTACCCAATGGGCCATTCTATTGTCGCTCTTTGATGGAAAATGAGGAAATCAAGCGACATATCCAAGAGATGCTTCAAAAGGGACACATTCAACCCAACTCCTCACCTTGTGGGAGCCCAATTGTACTCATGCAGAAGAAATATGGGACTTGGTGACTTTGCATTGATTACATCGCCCTAAACAAAATCAAAATAAGGAATTGGTACCCAATTCCCAAAATTGATGACCTTCTTCACCAACTAAAGGGAGACGAGTTTTTCAGTAAGATTGACCTGAAGTTTGGCTACCACCAGGTCCCAATAGAATTAACTGATGTATGGAAGATTACTTTCAAGTCCAAAGAAGGTATTTTCGAATGGCTAGTCATGCCCTTTGGTTTGAAAAATGTTGCAGCAAATTTCATGAGATTGATGGATGATATATTGTGGCCTTTCACTAATTATTTTGTGCTGGTATATCTGGATGATATCCTCATCTTCAACAAGAATTGGGTAGAACAATTGCAACATATTCAACAGGTCCTTCACGCTCTGCGACAACACAAGCTATATGGTAACTTGGAAAAATGCTCCTTCGGCATGAATAAGGTCCAATACCTAGGATACATTGTTGATGAGAATGGTGTGCATGTGGATCCATCCAAGATCCAAGTCATTCATGACTGGCCAGTCCTGACCACACTAACTGAGCTTCAAAGTTTCTTAGGACTTGCCAACTTATATCACAGGTTAATGTTAGGATTCTCCTATATTGCATGGGCCCTCAACCAAGTGACCAAGGGTGGTAACAAGGCAAATTTCATGTGGGGGAAGTCACATCAACAAGAATTCGATGATATGAAAAATTTCTTGTGCTCAAATCTAGTACTCTCCTTACCTGATCTTAAACAACCTTTTGAGATTGAGACCGATGCCTCAAACTATGTTGTGGGCACAATTCTCACTCAACACAGTCATCTAGTGGCATATAATAGTGAGACACTATCAAATGTCATCCACAAGTACCCTACCTATGAAAAAGAAATGTATTCTATTGTACAAGCCCGTCGACAATGGAAGCACTACATTCTCGGGAAGGAGACTATCATCCACACTAATCACAAGCCCCTATAGTTCATGCAAACACAAGGAAAATTGTATAACAAACACCATCAAAAGTGGTCCACATATTTGCAACAGTTCCATCCCAACATCAAATATAAGACAGGGAGCACCAACCGTGTTGCTGGTTTCCTCAGTTGACCTCTAGTTGCAGACTTAACCATGATGCTCCACTCCTATGGCCATGAGGCATCCGAGTGGCCCCAAGTTTACAAGAGCGATCCTGACTTCGCTACCACTTACAAGATGCTAGGCACATGTGCGACTGTCATTGACTTTCATCTTCAGGACAAAATGTTACGCCATCTGGGCCACCTCTGTGTTCCTTCATGCAAGCATACAAAGATTATTTGGGAAGCTCACTATAGTCGGATGGCAGGACATTTAGGCATGGAAAATACTCTATAAGTACTACAAAATCATATCTATTGGTCAAAACTATGACAAGACATCATCAAGTATATCACATCTTGCACTGCCTACGTCATTGCCAAACCAACCAATAAGAAGCAAGGCTTGTACACCCCTTTTCCTACTCTCGACAGGCCATGGGAATCCATCTCAATGGACTACATGTCGGGCCTTACTTCAACCAAGTAGGGAAATGACTTTGTTTTTGTGGTGGTTGATCGATTTTCTAAGATGGCCATCCCAACAACTTGCAAGAATAATATCACAATGGAGGCCACTGCTAAGCTCTTCTTTGAACGGGTGTGGGTACACTTCGGGATACCACTGACCATCATATCATATGGGGACAAAAAGTTCCTAAGCACATTCTAGTCTAGCCTCTGGTCATTGTTGGACACCAAGCTCACCAAATCCATTGCCTTCCACCCCAAAACTAATGGCCAGATAGAGGTCGTCAACAAAATGATCATGCATATCCTGTGCATGTACAACTCCAAACATCCATGCACATGGGATGAGAGTATCCCCTATGTTCAACACAACTACAACATATCCCTTCATAACTCGACCGACCATAGCCCCTTTCAGGTGGGGTTGGGATTTCAACCATCGGGTCACATTGATGTCACTTACATCCACACAGGAAGAATCATCCCATGCTCAATCTGAGGCCAACAAAGCCACCAATTTTATTTAAAGGATTCAACACATCCAACAACAGGTCCATGATATTTACAGAAAGCCAATGCTAAGTACAAACACCTCCATGATCAACACTAGGTGTCGCACAAGTTTCAAGTGGGATACAAGGTCTGGTTGCATTTGCAGAAAGAGCATCTTACATGACCCCATTGGAATCTTCATCTTATTCACTATGGACCTTACACCATCACCAAG
Organism: Picea abies; assembly: GCA_900067695.1. NCBI lineage: Eukaryota > Viridiplantae > Streptophyta > Pinopsida > Pinales > Pinaceae > Picea > Picea abies. The sequence goes on from CBVK0101069923.1 coordinate 16,174, forward strand.
GTTGTGGGTAACAATGATTTTGAGCTAAGTATTCCCCCCTTCATTGACCTACACCTAGTGTTCAATATGGACCTCCTTCAACCATACTTCCCACCATTATTGGACACATCAGAGATCACAAAGCAGTTGACATTGACATAGCTCAACCCTGACTACATGGAACAAGAAGCCATTGATCAGATAAGGGACACTCAGATTAAGGGCACTCGCCAATAGAGGATCCAACTTTATCGGGTTGTCAGAGTAGAGCAACTCTTGCACCAAGGCAAGTAGCTAACACAGGAATAAGTTCAACAAAATTTTCCCCAAAGCAATGGAGACCATTGCGTCCTAATGGGGGATGACTGATCCAAGTGGATATCGGTGGCCACCCACCTATTCCATTGGCTCAAAGAACAATTTCCATTTTGTCGGTGGCCACCCACCTATTCCATTGGCTCAAAGAACAATTTCCATTTTGGCAGTTTTTTTTACAGTTTTTTAGGTCCCAAACTTCTGGGGCTGTTTTGAGGCCCTAAATGACTTTTTTTGGGCTCGACAACGCCTAACATTCAGTTAGAGATAGATGTTATGGAAAAAATAATATTTACTCATCAACAATACCTTTCCAATGGTGTATTGAGCGCCCCAAACAAAGATCGTATGCAAAATCTACGCCCTCAGGAATTTGATATATCAACTACCCCCATCCAGGCCCACAAACCTTCTGGCGTTTCATGTCTCAGGTTTAGGGTTTTGGATGTTTAGGGTTTTCTCATTTATGTTTTATGTTAA